>JAAEAF010014517.1:0-153500 GCA_011037195.1 Triatoma infestans
TCAGATCATCGAATTATTACATTCAGTCTGGAGGGGTTTGGCGATGGGGGTGCAGAGTGGAGAAACCCCAGACGTACGAATTGGGAGGAATTTGTTACCAATTTGAGCTGCGCTCTAAATCGTACAGGCACTGCGAGGGCGCCGCAGTGTCGTTTGGAGCTGGAGCATAGGGTAGAGGAACTGAATGAGGCGCTGGTAGGCGCCTTTGAAGACAGTTGCCCCGTGAGTAGACTCCGGTGCTGTAGGGACGTCCCCTGGTGGAGCAGAGAGCTGTCAAATCTAAGATCCAAAGTGCGCAAGCTCTTCAATAGGGCCAAGCGCACTGGGGATTGGCAGAGCTACACGCGGGCGCTTACTACCTACAACAAGGAGATTAGAAAAGCTAAAAGAACTAGTTATAAAAAATTTTGTGAGCTCCGCACCCGTGGCAGTCAGATTGCATAAGGCAATGGCCAAACACGGTGTTGGAGCATTGATGTCACTCAAAAGACCTGATGGCAGCTATACGCACGACGGGGAGCAACGTGCTCTTCTCCTGCTGGAGACCCACTTTCCGGGGAGTCTGCCACCAGAGGATGGTACTGACACGATAGGGCCCAGCAGACCGGTAAGGGATGACTGGGAGGTGGCCAGAACCATCTGCACGTCACTAAGAATAGAATGGGCAATAAATAAGTTTCAGCCCTTCAAGTCGCCTGGTGTGGATGAGGTTTTCCCGGCCCTCCTACAAAAGGGCCTAAGGGAGGTTCTTCCACACTTGGTTAAGATCTTTCGGAGCAGTTTGGCACTCGGGTATATACCGAGGCCGTGGAGAAGGGCTAAGGTGGTCTTTATCCCCAAGGTTGGGAAAAGGGATGCCACCTTGCCCAAATCCTTCAGGCCTATCTGCCTCACGTCTTTTCTTTTAAAGACTATGGAGAAGGCCGTGGATAATTATATCAGGACAGGTGTTCTGGAGAGGGTGCCCTTGCACCCCTGTCAGCACGCATATCGAGCGGGAAGGTCGACGGATACCGCTCTGTATCGGCTGACAGATGTAATCCAGAGGACCCTAGATGTTAAAGAAACGGCCATCTGTGCCTTTTTGGACATAGAAGGCGCGTTTGACAATACTTCCCATGAGGCGGTTGGCAGAGCCCTTGTTAGAAGGGGGGTGGATGGAACAACCGCCAGGTGGATGATGGAAATGTTGTCTACAAGAACGGTAGAAACTGTGGTGGGCTCACGGACCATCCGCTCCCGCACTACTCGTGGCTGTCCGCACGGGGGGGTTTTGTCACCCCTAATGTGGAGCCTGGTGGTGGATGAGCTCCTCTACAAACTGACGGACGTCGGCATTGCCTGTCAGGGATATGCTGACGACGTCGTCATTATTGCTAGAGGAAAGTTTGAAGAAACCCTATGTGACATAATACAGAGGGGTCTAGATATCACTAGCGAGTGGTGTGTCTCAGTGGGGTTGAAGGTTAATCCAACGAAAACCACTGTGATACCCTTCACTAGGAAAAGAACACTCCCACGCCTGAAAAATATCCGGCTAGCCGGAGAAGAAGTAGGGTGGGAAAAGGAGGTTAAGTACCTAGGGGTGACTTTTGATAGTAAACTCCTATGGAAGAAACACATTGAATCAACTGTTAATAAGGCCACTGGCGCCCTCATGATATGTAGGAGGATGGCGGGCAAATCCTGGGGATGCCCCCCGAGAATCCTACGGTGGATGTACACCATGATGGTGAGACCAGTTATCACCTATGGCGCGGTGGCTTGGTTTGGAAAGACCAAAGAAGTATCGGTCAGGAGAACTCTTGACAAGGTACAGCGGCTCGCATGCTTGTGCATGACGGGGGCTATGAGGACTTGCCCCACCGCCGGGATGGAGGTTATCCTCAATCTGTCACCTTTGCACCTAGTGGTGGAAAGGGCGGCGAAGGGGGCCCTTTTTAGGATCTCTAGGGGTGGTGCAGGAGGGGAGGGATGGCTGGGGGTTAGAGAGTTGGTATTCTCACCTTTGGGCTCCCTCATCTGGCACCTCCCTAGGGATGGTATGGTTAAGAAGTATAGCTTCACAAAAAAATTTTCGTCGAAGCTGGGCACCAAAAGTGAGTGGAGCGAAGGATCCGCTCTGTTGGGCATTAAGGAACATGCCATAAAATGGTATACGGATGGGTCGAAGACCCTCGAGGGGACTGGGGCAGGGGTGGTTGGTCCAAGGATCAAACACTCGGAACCCATGGGTAAATTTCCCAGCATCTTTCAGGCGGAGATATACGCTATTGGAAGATGCGTTCAATTTAACCTCGATAAGGGATATAGGAATCGGGAGATTGTAATCCTTTCCGATAGCCAAGCAGCCATTAGAGCTCTGGGTGCACCAGTTATTAACTCTAAAATGGTTTGGGAATGCCTAGATAAACTAAACGATCTGGGCAGTAGGAACAAAGTCGCACTTTGGTGGGTGCCGGGGCATGTTGGCATTGAAGGGAATGAGACGGCCGACGCCCTGTCCAAGATAGGCGCTATGACACCACTTTTGGGGCCGGAACCTTTTTGTGGGATTAGCGACCAGTGTCTGTTAGAGGAACTTAAGAAGGAGGAGGAGACGAAGAGATCTCAACTCTGGTACTCCCTCCCCACGTTGCGGCAGGCCAAGATCTGCTTGGGAAATTATATCCAACGGAGGTCGGAGGCCTGCATTGGATTGAGTAAGAACAAGCTCCGCGTACTTACGGGTTTCCTCACGGGGCATTGCCGACTTAGAGGACACCTGGCGAAGCTGGGCTTGGAAAGTGACAGCTCATGCAGATTCTGTGGGGAGTTGGAGGAAACTCCAATACATCTCCTAACAGACTGCGAGGCTGCCACTCAGAGAAGATTCAGGAACCTGGGTAGCTACCAGGTGGAGGAGGGGGATATACCCTCTCTAGAGCCCGTCAGGGTATTAGGATTCCTCAGGGACCTTAACCTGATGGAGATATTGTAGAACGCATGTTCAATTGGGCATCCGTTCGGGTGCTATGGGCAAGCCTGTGGCACCCAGGGGGCATAGCACAATAGACCTGCTCAAGGTCGCAGTGCGTTGGCCCCCCGCTAAAAAAAAAAAAAAAAAAAATACGATCTAGGATCAACTCAAGAGCTACTAAGAAATCGAACCCTGTTCTCTTGATCAAAGATGATAGCGTTAGTACACTAGCAAGAGCTAATAATTTAAAATTGCTGGTTTTTGCCTAAATGTTAACAGAAAACCTGAAATTACCTAATTCGATTTTATTGTTGCTGTGGTTGATTCCGCATAGCTGGAAAGCATCAGAGACATTTTCCGTCATCCCCTGTTTTTTTTTTTTGTGGTCTTCGACCGGTTTTGAGCGTTCACCCGATCTACAGGATGTTTCTGTCAAACAGTGTAGACAAAACATAAACTTACATGGAGTTGCACAGAGCAACAGTTGATACACTTTACAGAGTGTATTTGCTCTGTGCAAGTCTATGTTATTACACTGTTTGACAAAAACATACTGATGATGGGCGAACGCCCGAAACTGGTCGATGAACAAAAAAGAAGCAGGCTATCACTGAAAATGTCTTCGATTCGATTTCTTTGTTTGGATCACATTTTTTTGACCTTTCTATTTTTGGGAGTTCAGTAATAATTACTATTAACTTGGTGCCAATTAATAAATAAGCAAGAAATAATTTGTTAACAAAAATTAAAATCGTTTTGTAATCTATTTAAAAGGAATATATAAGATTTAATCTCTTAGAGGGTGTTCTTTAATAAAATTTACATTATAAAGCCAAGTTTGATTTGGCCACTAGTTGAAATTAAAAATTAGAACAAATGTCAAGAACAACATTGGAAACAAATAAAACTTTCAATCATTGGTGGGAGTTAGAAGAATTCTTGTCCCAGTTTCTTGATTAAATGCAAATATCTTGAAAGTTTACAAGTAAGACAAAAGAAAAAAAATAACTTGCTACTTATCTTGTTGAAAACTGTTTTTGTTATGACGTCATGTATCTGTTGAAATTATTTGTTTTATTTTGCTGCTTTTTGAAAATTCATCTCAAAGATTCATCACATCAATGTGACATTACAAAAGATTACATGTGATTATTATTTTTTTCATATTTCTCGGTGAATCGATAATGGTTTTTTATAAAGGAAATTTTAGAATTTTAATTCTAGTTATTGTCATGGATGCCAGAAATGATATCTATAAATATAATTTAAAGAAAATTATCATTTGAAAGAAAAATGCAAGTTGGTTAGCAAAAAGAGTAAAACCCAGGTAGAAGACCACCGTAAGAAGAGAGGTCACACAACCTAGCTAGCTTTGTCTTTTGCCCCTTCTCACAGGGGAAGATTTGATCTACCAAGTGAAGGCATTCTTTCAAGAGAGAGTCTAAATTCTGCATTCAAAGAGACAGTCTAATTTGGACATTCTACCAGTATTATTAATCAAAAAGTCAACATCAGAGCCAGTTATAAGTTCAAACATTTTGTGTTAAATCAAACTAGATACTAATTATTTGATCTGTGTACTTATAAGTTAATTGCAGATTCACAATGAATAATTACCTGGTAAATTTACTAATTTAATATATAGTTAAATTATTTATTTAAAAGTGGTTCTTATTCTCTATTTTTAATACTTCTATCTCTATTTTAAACATACACACTCACAAGCCTCTTTACAAAACCGCTCTTACTACTATACTTACAAACATACAACAACACACATCACATTAACTACACTTCATTGGTGGATAATGAAGTAGATGCCAGAAATTATATTATAAATATAATTTGAAGAAAATTATGATTTGAATGAAAAATGCAACTGGGTTAGCAAAAAGGGTAAAACCCAAATAGAAGACCACCGTTAGAAGAGAGGTCACAGAACTTAGTTAGCTTTGTCTTTTGCCCCTTCTCAGAGGGGAGCATTTGAACTACAAAGAGAAGGCATTCTTTCAAGAGAGAGAGTCTAAATTCTGCATTCAAAGAGATAGTCTGAATTAGACATTCAACCAGAACATTTGTATCAGGAATCGCTCTCTTAAATTCAGTGCCAGTTTAAGTGTAACCATTTGAATTTCAATCAATCTAGCTACTAGTTATTTGATTCTGTGCGTTTATAAGTTAATTCAATGATATAAGTTAATAAATGATTGAATCTGAAGTTATGGAGACTTTGCTTCATTTTAGCGTACATTTTGTCTTTCGGACTGATTTTTTCCCCTCCCTTATTTTCTGAAATATTTGAGATTGATGATCAACATTTTTATGCTATCAAATTTTTGTGTGTGAAGGTGGTCAGTTGCCCGAAACAAATCAGAAGACGATCTTCTGGTATCATTACAGGCTAACATGTGACAACAACTCAAAACTAGGAAACAATATTTTTCTATCATAAACTATGGATTTTTATGTCACTTCAAAGAAAATAATAAAAGAAATCAACGAGTTAATAAAAAAAAAAAAATCCTATTTAAGATTTAGTAAATAAAAAGAAGAGATTAATAACGATGATAATGGCGCTTGTTTTGGAGAATCGAATATTAGGTACATTCAAGTAGTCAGTGTAGTTCCCAGGTGTAAGTCTAAACAGGAAAGCAGGAAAAAATAAGAAAAACGATGATTCAGTGTTTGAGATTGTCGTATAAAAAGAATTACTTGATATAGAAGGAGTACAGCTGCCCAAATGTATTTGTAATTTGGGTGGCAAGATGCTGTTACAGAACGTATGTAGGGAGGAAGAGGGGGTTAGATATCCTCTCTGGGGAATGAAGACTAGCTACATCACCTGGGTACTTTCTTGCCTTCTATACAGTAAGGACGCCCGCTACCTTATTGACAGTTGGACCTCTCTAAACAGACAAAACATTCAGTCCAATATCTCAGCCTAACTTACAACAATCTTCTTCCTTTATTCCACTTGCCAAACTGCCACATATCTTGTTATTTTGTGCCAACAAAAACACCACAATATCTACATTCAAATCCAGCGACGAAATTCCTGATCCTTATTGTCTACTTTATAAAAGATTCTTTTCTCTTACGAGATGTACGCATTTTTTTTTTTAAACCCTATTTTATTTGCCACCACTTTTCCCTTTTTTGGCAAAATGGGATTGCTAACTTCTTCTGGTATCAAAATAATGTTAATGTAAATTCAACGTCTCTCCTTGTAATACACTCCTTGGGATTTTCCTAAAAAGTCTATATTTTCCTAGACGTAGATTAGATTAGATTGTTATAAGGGGATTATTGCACTGCGACCTGAAAGATCTATTGTGTCCCCCGGAGCCTTCTCCAATGCACAGCCGGCCTCCAAGCAGCATTCTCTAGCTACAGACAACACTGCTCATCACCGGACAGTGAGTTGTAGAGGCTCCTAGGAAGAAAAAATCTAAGGGCAGCATGCTGGATTCGAACCCGGGATCTCCGCGTTGCTAGGTCTAGCGCGCTACCACTGAGCTAATCCCTTCCTTCTCCCTTTGGCTTTTGCCAATTAACTAGGGACGGAGATCCTAGTTTGTGTACTGTGTTTGTCCTTGTCTGTAAAAAGTAGAGTGTATGTAGTTTAAATTTATTGTGTACTGTTCTGATGAAGTGCATGGAGTACTGAGCTGTTATAACCCGTGGGGTCGCTACTCCCCAAGTAACTGCATGCAACAGATACCCCTTGCGGGCATTCCTAGACGTAACCCTCAGGGATTAATAAAATATTTTTTGAGACTTGTGAAATTAAACTAATAATTTTTATCATTTTAATTTCTTTTCAAATAAATAAAACATATTTATTTACCGGAACAAGCCGACTCTAGTCGAAACAATTCGCTTTAGTGCAGTTTCGTACTTAGTGACAACAATTCTAATTACTCCTCGTGAAATATCAATCATGTTAGCAATAATTGGAAATACTTATAATACTTGCGTTCTCAATCAAACCGATTTTTCAAACCGAATTCGACAGAATTTAGGTAGCGCCTCATGAACACTTATCTCGGTAAAGTATTTCTTAAATAGCCTGCAATCTATTTCTATGGGCCGATGCTAACTGCTGCGAGCAAATTCTATTTCTATTTCGCATGCGCCTTTGATATGAAAACTGATGAAAGGATGGGATTTTAACACCGTTCATTATAATAGATCATTGGAGAAAGATAGAGAGGGGTATAGTAAAGAACGTGACCAAAGGCTATTTTATAAATATAGTAAGGTATTATTATAAAGATTGTGGATTAATCTTGTGGCGTGGCAAGTAAGTATATTATGTTAGTGCTATCATGGTAGCAAGATTTGGTGTTGTTTGTAAGAAAATGAAAACTCGCTACTGTACTGTACACAAATTTATATTTATGACGTTTATGTGGAGGGAAAAGTATGATGAGGATAAAGTGGCCAAACAAAGAGTGATGTTGGCTGTGCTGAAGAATGATAGCGTTAGCTGATGTGAGTCGCTTGAAGAGCGATGTGGCTAGTTAGAACTGTCGCTAGCCTAACTTGGTGAAGATTCTCTAGCCTGTAATAGGGTTTCTCGCAGAGAGCTGACTGCAGAAACTGGTTGCATATTATAAACAATTTCTGGAATAACTCTTTGAGTTCCCAAGTAGAATTCCTCAATATTACAATAACATCCTTTGAATTCCTCAATAGCAGTAAGCTCTTGTATGCGTAGCTAATTGTTTTCTTCTTCGTCGCTTGTTTAGACTCCTTTAAGTGTTGCTTGTTAATCCTTCATGGACCTTGAGACTTGTAAAGCCCTCTAATTGCCGAGCTTTTTTTTTGATTTCTCTCAGCAGAGCTACTAGGGAATGTTTGGCTATCAGTGTTACTTACCTGCAGGCGCTATAAGCATGGGAGAGTGGAGCTAAGAATTCATAAAGATTGGCGTGGCAAATTACCTTAAAAGAAGGCTGTTTATTCTATAATATTCCAATATATAACTTATACTGATTTCAAAGTAGAAAAAACTATAATTATCTTGTTCATTTTCAGTGTGATAACTGGTTGAAGAGGGAATTCTGAGCATTTATTATTATTCCAAATAATGGCGTAAAATAACGTTGAACGGTTAATAGCCTAAGCTTTTTCACAGATCTAAACCCAAGTAATATGCCATTAGATGGGTGAGTTTCTCTTCCTCTGTCTCACAAATTCTATAGGAATGAGTTCCACTACGCCGAGATATCTTCTCTCCCTAGCGATCCAATCAGGTTTCTGGAGAGAATCGTGAAAGACATAGCAACAAGTGCGGACTTTCAATGATAATCTTGTAATGCTGACAACCCACCGAACTCATCCAACTGGATGAATGCGTGGAAGTTTGAAAGTGATGTAGCTGTTCATTTCCCGAGATTACCATAAGTCTTGGGTATCCAGACGAGAAAAATTCCTTGGTGGAAGATAGCACTTCTAGTTTTCTTGAACATTTTAATACCATTTTGGAGATAAAAATACAAGAATTTAATGGTTTCAACGCAGCCGGGCTATTCGCCGATTGGTTACAAACACATTTTTAGTTAGAGCTGTATACCCGCTTGTCTAAAATACAACATAGAATAGAATAAAACGCAACCTAGAAAGCAATGTTCATTCACCAAGCTATTGCCAAAAGTGATCTCATGTCTCAAAATTAGATAAAATAAAAAGAAGTTAATGGCGAATATTATTTAATAAAAGGGATATTTTTCTTTAAGATAGTCAATCTTTGTAGATATAACTATATGTTTTTTATAAACTAAATAATCTTCATACATAAGCAATGTCGAATATAAGAAATTTTAAAATTCTTTGTTTATAAATTCTCATTGTAAAAAAACAAAAAAAAAAAAAACAATGAAAATAAAAAAGATAAAAGTATGTTTATTATTATTATTATTCGCAGAAGGGGAGGGCAAACCCTACGCTATCCAAAGCCTCCCAGGGCCCATATAGCTACCCCTAAAGAATAACAACCACTGGGACTAGAATGAAAATCCAGGCCCAGGTTTTAACCATCTAAGTTTCACCACAGACCGAACAAATCGGATCAAAACCTTAAAAGGACACAGATTAAGATCCTCTACCGATATCCTACTCCGGCCGAAGGTCCTAAACCTAATCTCCTCACAACCCAAACAATTCGTCATTAGATGCATGGGTGTTTCCTCCTCAGTCTCACAAACTCTACAAAAGGGGTCAGGCACGAGTCCCATTATATAGAGATGTCTCCTTAAACCACAATGCCCAGTGAGGAATCCAACCAGATGTCTGAGGGAGGTCCGTGAAAGACATCGGACCCCGCTACTCAAAGCTCCGTCTGGGCCCCCAATGAGCATTTTAGACTGCCGACAACCCACTGCACTCATCCATAAGTATGAGTGCTGTGAGGTCATCCACGTCTGAAAGCCCGACAAACATGTGCCAGAAGACACACCAAGAGCAAGCTCTGGACCAATGAAAGGGAGAGAGGCACCTAATTTGGCAAACCTATCCACCTCCTCATTCCCAAAGATTCCCATATGACCTGGAACCCAGACCAGAAGCACATCCTTTAATGAAGAAAGATCTTCCAGTCTTCTAGAACATTCCAACACCAATCTGGAAGTGAAGACACATGAATTAAGCGCCTTCAACGCAGCCTGGCTGTCCGAGCAGATACAAACACTTTTTAAATTAGTGTTACGCACCCTCTCATCCAAAATACAGCAAAGAATTGCATAAACCTCAGCCTGGAAAACGGTGGCCCACTCACCAAGAGGCGCTACCAAATGATCTCCCATCTCAAAATAGACGGCAGCCCCAGACCTACCATCCATCCTGGAACCGTCCGTATAGCTAAAAGTATGTTTACTTATTCTATAAATAATACTGAATATTTTTTCCCTGAGAGAGAAAGGAAAAGAATACGGTAAAAGATAAAAGAATTATTTTAGCAAAGAAATTGCAGTCTTTGGTACACGTATTACCAATAAAATTCGTTAAATTGTAAGTAAAAATATGTATGTACGTATATATTGTCTCAGGTGATGTAGGAAGCTGCAGAAATTAATCTATAAGAAGTGTATGTAAAGTTATTTTAGTCATCTTAGCTTTGTATATATATATATATATATCATCATGCTGGTTGAAGTATATATGCACCAAGTATGAATCTATATTACTATGGGAGCTAAGAGATGTACAAATTACAATAATTTATCTATAAAATAAATTAGAGTAATAAAGATAATATCAAAGGAAGGATTTATTTAAAGAACATAGTCTATTGATTTTCAGTATATAATAGCATCATTCATCTGGGATATTTATCAATTTTTACAAGCATAATAACAAAATGAAATGAAAATAATATATACTTAAATGGATATTTGATGCAATGCAGTAACTACTAAGTCATTAAAATAATTAAGCACTAAATGTCTAGCTCTGTAGGTACTAACAAACAAAAATAAATTAAGTATAATTTTCAAATATAGAAGTGTAAAATAATATCTTTCAGTTGTTAGAATTTAAACAATAGCGTGAAATACAAACAATCCATTTAATTTAATGAAATACTGTACATAGATTAGGTATATATACTATATATAAGTATATTTTTCCAAGGAAATACGAGTGATCATTCATTTATAATGAAGGATCCTTTCTTCCATGTTACAATCATGAATTCAAATAAAACAAACAGTTTATTTCTGTCATAATTTGATACAAAATTAGCTAAGTCCGGGGATCTTCGTATATTCAGCGGGTCTGGCACTGTTAAAAACAATTCGAATTATTTAAAATTTTACCTTTTATCACGTTTAGTAATTTATTTGTTACTTAAATATTGCTTATTGTCCGCATTTTCATTGCGCTCTTCATGAGCATATATTTCTCTTCTTTTATTGTTAAGCCATGTTTTATCGGAACTTTTATTTTAAAGAAGCATACGAAAAAATATTTTGGTGTTCGTTACGACCGCTGTATTCAATGTTGTAAATTGGATGTTGAGGTTCGGTCATACAAAAGAACTCTTTTTAAATTTCTACCGACGTTTCGGCAAATTTATTGCCTTCTTCAGGGTCTGTACAAAGGTTTTAATACAAATCAATAAAAAATAGAAACAACATAAAATATGAACTTAAAATAAATATTTTCAAAATAATTTTTTTTTTAAAATAAACTATATAAATTTACTAAATAATAAGTATGATATATATAGTATGATAGCACATAAAATTTATTTTAAACTATTGTTGTAGAACAGATCAATATTAAACTAAATCACAACTATTGAAATTTTGACAATATGAGCATATATAAGAGTAAAGTATGGAAATAACTTAGGAAATGTACTTACAAAAATTTTCAGTTAGAATTACTTACAAACTCTAGTTTAACCTGTGACATACCATCACCAAGTGTTACAGGCATTGGTATGTCAATGTCATGATGGTATGTTTGTAAGCAATTCTAACTGAAAATTTTTGTAAGTACATTTCCTAAGTTATTTCCATACTTTACTCTTATATATGCTCATATTGTCAAAGTTTCAATAGTTGTGATTTAGTTTAATATTGATCTGTTCTACAACAATACTTTAAAATAAATTTTATGTGCTATGTATATCATACTTTTTATTTAGTTTGTTCATATAGTTTATTTAAAAAAAAAATTATTTTGAAAATATTTATTTTAAGTTCATATTTTATGTTGTTTCTATTTTTTCTGATTTGTATTAAGACCTTTGTACAGACCCTGAAGAAGGCAATAAATTTGCCGAAACATTGGTAGAAATTTAAAAAGAGTTCTTTTGTATGACCGAACCTCAACATCCAATTTACAACATACGAAAAAATATTGTAAAATAGAAAAAAATTTGGAAAATGGAAATATTAAGTGTACTTAAGAGCGTAGAGAACTGTTAAACTGAGGTCAATGCTATACGAAGACAAAGGGCAGATAAAAGGGACAAGAAACTGTCGGAGTAAGACAACACACTTGGCAAACTCCTTTCTAAAAGAAGCCCCCTCTGGATAAGCAGTATAATATAAAAAGAGGGAGTTTCAACTTGAAGCCAGTATTATTCAGATAGTCGTATTCTGTACGTCACTCTGCCCATTTTTCAACATCAGTGCCAGTAGTGTTACGAACATTTGAGTTTAAAATCAATTTCACTAAGTGCGAGAGTTTTACTATATTTTCAAACTTCTTTCATTTATAACAATTAACTTGAAAATTGTTATAAAATATTTAAAGTCAGATTATTTATTGTAAACCAGTGGTTCATGTTCACTATTTCTTAAAACATATCTCTCTAATATACACACTCATGCATTTAAAACGCTCGTCACACTCTACAAACAAACATACATCCACAACCACAGTGTACCAATAACAATTCCAATCCTAAGAGTATTCGACTATGATAATTTTGTTATGGTTGATGAGTGTTTGGAGGATACCTCTTTATTTTCAATGTTATTCTATATAATAAATTTTATAAAGTATATAAAGAAATGTTAATAAAAACTAATAAAGAATCTATGTACCTTCAAGGAACAGTATTAGTTATGTAATCTCCATTCCAAGCATTTTCATCTTGCATAATCTGTTACAAAGTCTGACCATTTTCATTGTTAACACACTCTCACTCTCTCTCTTGTTAATACAGTCATTTACAGTAAAACTTTGCAAAGGCTAGTGAAGAAACCTGTTGAACACTTTAATTAGACCTAAAATGTGCTATGCAAACACCATTATCCTAGCAATTTCTATTCTCTTCCCAAGTCGACCATGTTTAGAGTCTAATAAAGCACTAGCTCTCTAGAATAATTTATCAAATATGTACAACAACTTTAATTTATTAATTACCGTTTCCTGTATGATCATACTAATAAATGAAAACCGTATTACTTAGATTTATTACACTGTTCTATGCAGATAATAACTTTAAATTATATTTAATTGAAGATTAATAAAAGCCAAGTAAATTTAGCATTGTTTTTAATGTCACTTAATATGGAATATGGATGGTAGAACCATATATTTAACTGGTAGGCACTTTTTTTTTCAGTTTAAGGCGAATATAAAATATCAAATATTAAAACCCTATGGCGCAACAGCCCATGAAGGGCCAAGGCTTGCCAGATGGCGATTTGAGTAGGAGGACATGAGGTAAGCACGCCGCAGTTCTCACACCGTTTAGTTCCGGTCTTCGCTACCTAGGGCGCTACTAACTGTAGCTTCCCACTTTTTATCACGATACTGGGTCAATACCGACTTTGCCCTCATGGGAATAGAACCGCGCTAGCCACTAGACCAACGCGTGAGGATAATGGCATATTAATAATAAAATTATAAATAATATTGCCTCTTAAGATGAGACTTATGATTAAGTAATGACAATAATCTGCATTTGGGAACGAATAACGACTGAAGTCCTCCCTAAAGTTTTGTAATGTAAGCTTCAAACCAATGAACAGAAGAATGAGAAGAATTTTAACCAAGAAAGGTTACAGAGATCTGGAATCTCATATTGAGAATGAAATAAAATTTCAGAATCAACTAATGATGTCATGAAAGAATGGAATTTGAAGTTAACTTGGCTTACAGCTGTGGTAATAGTAAAGAGCAAACCATTGTCAAGTGTTGAAGATGTGTTCAGTTTACTTAAAATTTGATTTAAGTTCATAGAATGGACATTTAGCCATTTGCATTTCAAATTCTGTGACAACAGATTAGGACTGACATATTTATGCAGTCATGTTATTAGCATGGAAAACAAAGATTGTAGTGAGGGGAAACAATATGTTATCTCCTTGAAAACCCTGTCAATTTTTTGGATTTTTGATCGAAGTAAGTATGTTGGACGTGAGCTAATCGAAAAAGAGGATGATGGTACAATGACATGTGAAAAACATAGGATTGTAAAAAAAAATTAAATTGCTAGTCGATAATATTTAAACGTTGCCGCTTTTCCAGAAACTTTAGAATCATCAATTTTCCCGGGAAAAAAACAAAAAAGAATAGTATTTATGTATAGTATACGAATTTTATTTATACGAAGTTTAAAGAATATAGTTGAAGCCCTTTTCGTGATTTTTGGGAGACCTCAAAACATGTATTTCCGGTGAAAATCAATTTCAAAAATTGCGACACGATCGCAACACTTCCTCTCTTAGTAGAAGTAAAAAAAAAAAAAAAAAAAAAATACAATGAATGGAACAAAATGGAATGAGGAATAATCCGCGTCAATATGGCCGGCCATACTTGGTGGAAAGTGACAGGCAAGTAAATTTCAAGGATAGAAGCGTGAATGTCACCTGAACGGTAACTATAATTGAAGCACAGTTTTAATCTAGTTATCGATAAGCACTTACTGGTTGGTGGTCGGATTGTGTGTTAGAAATGCCACCGTTATAAAGGAAAATTACACCACGCCTATTCAATTATACCATTTATAACCGAATACCAATATCTAATCAACTATGAAGCCTTTCATCTCGTTACTTCAGATAAATTTAGATATTACCGACTTTATTAGGAAATACTGGATAATATTATTTTGTATAATAACAATTATTAGAAATCAGTTAGTTGAAGATGAAATGTATTAAAAATCCACGCTGATGGTCATAGTTTGACCACGTTGATGGGGAATCATGGATAAAATATTCTTTATTTTTATAAAATCACGGCCAGAGGCCAACCAGAATTTTGGTAGGCATTTTTTTTTTACTATTAGTACTCAAACTACCACAGTACTATGGAACAATAATGATCTAAATTTTTATTTTCGCTCACAGCTGTAAGAGGACGCATCGTGTCAAATTTTCTAATTTAAGTTTACACCGGAAATATGCGTTTTGAGTGTGAAAAAGTGGTTTTCCAGAAATTGGTCTTTATGTTTTTGTATGTGTTGTGTGTGTGTGTGTGTATGTATGTATGTATGGTCAGCATAATACAAAAATTAATAATCGCAAAAAATTCAAACTTGATATTTCTTTTAAGTTCCACCAAGGGAACCTGACAATAAGGTTTCGGCCAAAATCAGTCGACAAAAAAGTACCACTTTACTGAACGGATTTTTTTCTGTTTCATAAGATTTTCTCGAAAACGGTAAAAACGATTTTCTTTTTTTAGAAACTTGGGATGATTACTATGTAATGGGATCCGAATCATTAAGATTCATGAGGATCCGAATAAACTAGTTACTCGTTTACCTAGGGCAAAATAGGAAGGGAGAATTCATATAAGTAGAGCCGAGATAGCACTACAGAAAAACAGTTTTTAATACCAGTCAGAAGACATCATTCTAAATACATTCTAATTACTCAGCCAGTCTGTGTCTCTCTCTTTATTATTCTCTCGCTAACTTATTCTCTAACTTCTATTAACAGTGTAAAGTCCTTGTAGTTTGTGTTTCCTATTTATTATACAGTGTTCAGTAAAATCTCTAAATTATTTCTTTCACTCTCCTAAATCATCTTTTATTCTCCCTAATCCTCTCATTTCTTCGGCAAAATTCATGTAATGGGGTTTTATGGGAGAGGCCACTTTATGCTTTCCTCTAAAGGTCTTATTTCAATTTATTATACGATTCAATTATCTACATAATATCAATCAGAATTAAAGAAAATGTTACCAAAATCCCAAGTTTGAAAAAATCGGTAGCCTGAAATTGCGACTTTACTGAACTTTATTTTTTTTTCTTTCAGTTTTTTGCTGCGATTTTCTCCATAAAAACACCGACGGGTTTCATTAAACTTGGAATACTAACCTTACATACAAGAGCCCTAAACACTTTTGTATTAGAGAGATTTTCAAATAAATTCATTAAATGAAGTTTTTAGGGGAGGAGTAGTTATGTTTTCTTCTAAAGTGTCATTTCAATTTATTATACAACTCGAATCCCCTATAATAATGTTAATTAGAATTAAATCTATCGTAAAAAATTACGACTTTGAAACACCTAAAAATACAGCATTACTGGTGACTTTTGTTTCTAGTATTCTGCAATTTTCTCCATAATACCACCGGATTTCATTAAAACTTGGGATTACTAACTATCGAAACAAAACAATAACGTTTTTGTTTCAAACATTTTTCCCGAGAAAAACTTATTTTAGAGAAATTAATAAGTTTGAAACAAGTTTACCAATTATCACAAACTACACTGCAATAAGGGAAAGTGGTGTGAATCAGACTTTTTCCTTAATAGCCTACTTCATAACGATCAATAACGGGTTCCAAATATTCACCTATCAAAAGGATGGTAACAAATATTGTATGCGAGACGGAACACTGTATAATACTAAATACTATGTAAAGCAAGAAAATTAAATATGAAACTTAAACAGAAACTATAACTAAATAAATAAACTATAATTATTTTAGAGTATAGTGTAATTACAAGGTTCAATTCAAAAAAGAAATTAAGAAAAACTGCATGGCTAAGTGAAATGTATTGATGTGTTGTGTTGTAGTAGTTGGTAATAGTAGCGAGCAGCACGAGCGGTTTTGTAAAGGGTTTGTGTGTATGTTTAAGATAGAGATAAAAGTATTAAGAAATAATCAAGAGACCACCACTGTTTTTAAAATAAATAAATTAATCTCTAAGTGAATTTAAATACTTTATAATATCACAACTATTATGTTTATAAATCAATTATTTATCTAGATTAAGTGCAAAACTCTTATGTTTTAGTTTATGACTGGCACTGATGCTAAGAGAGCAATTCCTGATACAAGTGTTCTGGTTCAATGTCTAATTCAGACTGTCTTGAAAGAATGCCTTCACTTGTTAGTACAAATCTTCCCCTGTGAGAAGGGGTGAAAAGACAAAGCTACCAAAGTTGTGTGAACTTTAAAAGACAAAGCTAACCAGGTCCTTTGAACTCTTCTATAACGGTAGTCTTCTACCTGTGTGTACGCTTTTTGTCATGGAGTGTTAGAGTTTCTTCATAGTTTTGATATATTTCAAATAAAATATATTTCTATATTTCTGGTATCCATCACACTAGTCTGATGAAATTACAAAGCGGTTTAATAGGCAGGGCAATCTATTGTAAACAGAGAAAAGTAATTTATTTTATTGGTCTAATAATTATTTATTTTCCGTTTGATTTTACTGTACACATTTTTTTTATTTGGGAAAGGCATACATGTTGGGACGATATATTTTTTTTTTACATCTAATTTGATATGAAACCTTAAGATTCTGCGCCTGATATAGCATTGATATAACTGTTTAGAGGGCAAAACTAATAATTAGATTGATAATCCTACATATATCATTAGAATTTTTTTTCATAATCAGGTGACTTCTAAAATTACTAAGATAACTCTACTTCAAAACTATTGAACACTTTTCTATTACATAGGAAGAGCAATTAATAGTAATAAGCTATATTATTTTCAGCATTTTTTTTTTATCATCTTGGTTTGTCTACTGTAAGTGGAATTATTACGAATTATTCCTCTTAATAATTTATGATAGTATTAAATTTTTAAAATTGGGTTTCCACCGTGGTCAATCTTTAATAAAGCATAAAAGGGATAATAATTTTTTTCATTTCTTCTTCCCTATCGGTTTCTGGGCGTTTCTTCCCCTCTTCCATTCATGAAGTGACCATTCTATGATCTTCTACACCGTTTTATTCCAGTACATTTTCATTTTCTTGTTGTTATTTTCAATTGCATCTTTCATTTCTCTATAATTCTAATCCATGTAGTACTTTTCTTACCCTTTCTAGTTATTCAAATCATTACATCTTTCCATTGATATCTCATTTCGGTTTAGCTTGGGCAAAGTGTATTTTGTTAATAACGTGCAAAACATCTAAGGTTATTCGCAACTGATATAAGTGACTTCAATTTAACTTCGATTCTGCTATTTATTTAAAAACCTAATGCTGCCTATCTACCCTAGTATAGTGTCATAATAAATCAAATAAATTTATATCTTTAAGGTATTGTAAATGTTTTCCTTATACTGTCTTCATTATCGCCCTTTCATGTAATTGGCAATATTTATATTTTTCTTGACTGAGGTATATTTCTTATAGGGTAAAGCTAGAGAGATGACGGGAGTAGGAGAGAAGACGCATGCTTTGCTTCTCTTGCTTGCCACCACGTTGCGTCATGCAAGTTAGTCCAGGAGTAGAGAGAGATCAGAAGTGAACGTATTGCAAAATTCTTTAGTTATTTTGTGTGTTCTTCTGTTCTACGAACATTTATACGCATCAGCTATATCTGGTGAATACCTGAATTTTCTTAACGCTTAGTAAATTTTTTTCTTTTTTGTATACTATATTAATTGCAATTGAAATGAAAGATTTCCTGCTGTTGTTTAAGTTGGACTCGTAGACATAGTGTTTACCAAGTTTCATGTCGATCAGCCATGTTACCTTTACAGAGGAAAGGTCTACTACCTATGGTGCGTCAACTATCCTACCATAGTAGGAGAGACGGCCAAATGTAGTGTATTTGTATTTTGTTTCTGGGGTAAATGAGAATGTCTTTATTTTGAAAAATAACATTTTTTTTGCAGATAATAGTAGTTGACATATGTTTTATAAGCATTATCTCTTTAATATATCTCCTATATATTGATATAGGGCATAACTTTGAAATGTGCGTCATCTTTACCCTACTCTAAAAGAAAATGCTAGGCAGCTTATGGTACATTGCGATGACTCACCTCTAAAGATATATCTGTGTGTTAACATCGTATCTTTCTACTCTTTTTCTTTTTAGTCTTGCCAGTATAACTTCTTCGCAAACATGTTGTATAACCTCGACATGTTGTCCATTTCTTAGTTTTTACCCATTTCTTAGTTTCTGACTTAATATTTCTGAATTTATTTGTTAATCGAAGTGATTCCCAAGCTTGCTTCCATTGAGATATTACCTCATTTCTCAAAAAAATCCCTCCAATCATATGGCAGTAGAAAGTCATATTTATTATACACTGTGGCAGTAATTAGCTTTAGCCGCCTTATATGCAGCTTCATTATATTTGATCCTAACATGCCCGGGAATCAATAGAAAGTCAATTTTTTTTGTAACTTTGAGCACATTGATGCAGACGACTGTGGATAGTCTGGATCAATACATTATCAAAGTGTAAGTTACATATTGCATCCAGCGTGTTTCTAGAATCTGAACAGATTACGAAATTTCTGCCGGTATGTTATACCAAATTTTCCATTGCTTTGTAAGTGGCGAATAGCTCTGCCGTAAAAATACTAGAACTGCTATTCAATGTGCAGCCATGAGTCATTCCATCTATTACCCAGGCAGATCCTACATCACTCATTGTTTTGGAACTATCTGTGAAAATTTGGTTGTAGTTCTTATACTTATTATTCACTCTTTCTAGGAAATTGTTTCTATAGACATAATCTGGCGAACTACTCTTTATAAATTTACTTAAAGTATAATCTACCATAGGCATATTAAGTACCCATGGTTCTACATACCGGGCAAAGTGTATTGATCTAGAATCTAGAAATATTAACAACAAAATATTATTGTCTTTAGTTTAAGTTAGTTTCTATTGGATCAATAATTTGGAAAGCCCAGTAAATCTGGAATTGGCAATCTTTTAACGATAGCATATACCTTTGTTGTTTGGTGTCCAAGACTAACTTGCATTTTTTTTGACAAGGTTAATATCAGCCTTAATAATTTAGCTCTGCTAGTGGAGAATATTTTACTGGACTCCCTGGGCATTATTTCCCAGCATATTTATAGGTAAACTTTATGTTTATGTTCAGATTTAGATGCACTTATTGCAATCTACTGATAGGATTCTATTTATTTAGATATTCCATTTTATTTGGATATTTTTCTTATTATAACATCATTATACTCGTAATTATTTAATGGCTGGTATTTTCACTTTATTTCAAAAGATACATTTTAGAACAGAACATTTATTGTCCATTATTAGTAGAAAAGTAATTATTTCTGATAGAATTAACACTACAAAAAAGTGATTAATAATTTTTAACATTCGATTCCAATTTTACCGCAATAATGTTATTATATTTTCCTGATCATAACAAAATATGAATCTTCTCCAAATGTGAAGCTTTTTATTCCGACTTTAATTTTCTTTTTAATATTTAATCCTGTCCATTCCTTTAATTTTAATCCAGCGGTGCCCATGTTTTTTTAGCTGTTTTTGTAGTTTTAAAATTTAATTATGTTCTATTTATGACATTTTAGATAATTATATTCAATTTCAAAGTGACAATATCAAAGTGGGGGGGGGGAGGTTTAATAAAGTTAATAATAATAATCTTGAACTATATTATAGAACAATGAATAACCATAGCAAAACATTATTGTAATTTGGTGGTTTTCTTTGAACACCGTTTAAACGGAACAGATTATATTTGAAAGTTATTGAAGGCCTCCCTCTACAAAGTGTGTTCAAATTAATTTCGCGTAGTTATAGCTTTAACGAATTGAAGTTGCAAAATTCCTTTGAACTTTATATGTAAACTGGGCGATTGATAGGTTTACAGATTGTATTGGACCATGAGCACGATCACACTAACTTTGTTTTTTTCTTAATCGTTTTTTTATATATTTTATCGTATCTAACCTGAAAATAATGATTTGAGAAACTGATCTTCGAAAAGCAGGGAAAAGAGAAAAATCGCTTTATTAAATCTGAGGTGAATTCAAACATCGCTTTGCCTTCCAGTCAATCTTATGGAGTTGGAAACAATAATCATATAGTTTTTCCGCTTATTATTATGTCCCATCTACTAGTTGTTCCACTCAGATATGCAGATGTATTTGCAGTTGTAAATCGAATTATATGAAGGAATTCTATAACACTCATATCGAGAGCTTGGTTCTTGGATGCTTCCTTTGCCAACGAATCGCTAGCACGTTGCCAACGATATTCATTTATTTATTTTCACCTAGGAGAAATAGATAGACTAGTATTGAGGTAAGTAATGGTTCTTTGTAATTCTACGAAGAAGAGGTAGGATAGTGCCTCTTGCAGTGCCCCAACGGCTGCATTGAAAGTACTGCTGGGGTTACCTCCGCTGCATCTTTTGATACAAGCGGAGGCGAAGGCTAGTGCGTACAGACTAATGAACAATGGACAGTGGAAGCAAAGGAGCTCCCCAGCCAAGCATTAGGATGGCTGGGGAGGAGTGCGGTCCACCATTCCACTTTGAGCTCCCTTCCAAGTGATCATAACATCAAAATCGGAATGGGCTAAAAGTTGGGAAAAACGAGGCCCGGCTGGGGGTTCCTGGTTTACAGATGGATCCAAAAATGCCTGCGGAAATGGAGCCGGTATATACTCATTGCGAGACCCCTCGGTGGTACTCCACGGTATTCCAGGCTGAAGCTTATGCAATAAAGATCTGTGCTGAGGAGAATTTGCGTTGGGCTCTAGGAATAGGGAGATATGCATCTTCTCGGACAGCCAGGCTGCACTGAATGCAATTGGGGCATTCAGAATCACTTCCCCCTGAGTGGAGGCGTTATCCCGGCACAACAAAGTTCGGCTGGTATGGGTGCCGGGGCACAAGGGGATTAAAGGTAATGAACTAGCCGACCAACTGACCAGGGACGGAGCGAATACTCCGTTTTGTGGGCCGGAACCTGTTCTGGGAATAGCAAAAGTGTGACAAGGGCGTCTCTGAGAGAATGGACTCGGCGAGAGCATAATCGTCACTGGAGGCTAAGTACTGGGGCAAGACTCGGCAAAATGGTCATGTCAGAGCTTGTAGAAGAAGAACCTGAGTTTAAGCAGGTATCAGATCTGTCTGATAAAGGGCCTGTTTACAGGGCACGGCAGGTTCAAGAAACATCTGCACTAGGTGGGATTGGTTGATTCGGAGACCTTGTGTAGTCTGTGTCAGGAGGAGGAGGAGACGGCCTTTCACCTGTTATTTGATTGCGTTGCGGTCTTCGGCACGTTGAGACCTGTGGAAATCGTACTCCAAGAAGGACTGGTGGGAAAGGTTCTGGACCGCATGAAGAGGGGGGCTTCCTCTACTAGGTATTGAGGGGTTGGCACAATAAGCCTCAACGGGTAGGCTGCAGTGTCTGGGTTTGAGTCCCCCCCCCCTGTGTTAATCTAATCTAATCTACGTCTTCAAAGCTTTTATTACTGCTAGAGCTTCAGCCTGATCATTGGAACAACAATCGGCTAGACCTGGAGTCAAATCAACCATAAATACAAAGCACACAATTTATTGCTAAACAACACACACGGTATTTTCTTCAACCAAAAAGATCATATCGAATTTTATTACAGTGAAAAAATAAGTTTTTAATCAATCAAATTTACTTTAATAATCAAATATTCTTCTCTAAAAAATTTGTTATAGCAATTGCAAGGTTTGAGAGGGGAAGAGGTAGCACTTTGGACAGTCCAAGCGGTGGTTTCCAGATTCATATCCAGTGCTACCCTTAGATGCATTCTTCTAGAAGTCTCAACAGTTCACTGTCCGGCGATGGATAATGTTATCTGTAACGAAAGAACATTGTCCGGAGGCTGGCAGTGCTCAACGAAACATTATATTTCGTTCAGTTAACATTAGAGCTATTTGATACTAATGTTTCGGTCATAATCCTCAAGCAGAAATGTGACTTATTAAATTTTCTTCTTTTTTTCAGTACGACCGCGATTTTCACAAAACGTTACCGACGATTTTCATCACATTACTTATTCTAACCATACACACACGCACATATATATATATATAGAACTTGTTTTATTTGAAACTTGTAATAGTAGAAGTGCAAGGTGTTCTTGGAACCGGCCAACTATGCTGCTATCAAATTGCTATTTTAATATCAAATATAGTTCGACTACAAAAAATAGTATTGAGCAAGTAATGATTTAGTAAACTAATTCTCACGTTAAAACATAATTGTCAATTAGTACAGTGTAAGAACGAACAATATACAGAGATAGTATTACTATTTCATATCAGCTTTATTTTCCTTCCGGTCATTAAAAAAACAAAAAAAAAAAAGGAAATCATTTGATATTTAACTCCTTAGAAAAAAAAGTGCATAAAAAAATACTCAAAAAATTGCCACACCTAATTTGATCTAATTTCCACAGGTTTGTTTGTTAATAATTCTTTTTTACTTTCTCTTACTCCTAGTAAGAGGAAGTATTGTAATCGTGTCAAATTTTCGATATCGAGTTTTCACCGGAAATATCCGTTTTGAGGTCCCCTGAGTCCAAAAAAGTGGTTTTTACCAAATGGTCTGTGTTGTGTGTGTCTGTGTGTGTGTGTGTGTGTGTGTGTGTGTGTATGTATGTATGTATGTATGTATGTGAACAGCATAGCTCAAAAACGAAAAATCGTAGAAAGTTGAAATTTGATATTCCGTTTAGGGTCACCATGGGATCTGACTGTACGTTATCTGTAAAAATTCCTCAACCGGAAGTACCACTTTACTAGTTGGATTTTTTTACTTTTTTGCGATTTTCTCAAAAATGGCTCCGACGATTTTCTTTAAACTTTAAACATCAACCACACATACAAAGAGCTACAACTTTTATTATAAACATTTCTCCGGGAAAATGCATTGAAGGGCACTTTTTGGGGAGGGGTGGGGTTAGGTTTCCATCTAAAGTGCTATTTCAGTTTATTAGACAATTCTGCCATCTAAATAATGTTAATTAGAATTAAATATGTTGTTGAAATTCTGAGTTTGAAAAAAATCGGATAACCGGAAGTGCGTTTACTTTACCACGTTACTAAATGATTTATTCACTTTTTCGCAATTTTCTCAAAAATAGCTCTGACGATTTTTTTGAAAGTTCGTATATAAACTAAACATGCAAAGATCTACAACTTTTATCTAAAACATTTCTCTGGGAAATTTCTTTTAAGAGCACTTTTAGGGGAGGGGTGGGGTTAGATTTTCATCAAAGTGCTATCCTAGTTGATTATACAATTCTATCACCCAACCATAATTAGTTAGAAATAAATAGATGACTGAAATTCCGAGTTTCAAGAAAATTAGTAAACAGGAAGTGCGCTTTTACTGAACAGTTTTTTCAGTTTTCGACGAATTTCATTAAATTTGGTACACAAACTATAAAATTTGTCAATTATCATTTTGAGAAATGGAGTAAGAGAAAGTTGTGTGAGTGTTTCACACCAGATTTTTTTTTTTTATAATGGATTTCTGTAAAATGAGTTATTATATTGAGGTAATAGAGAGGTTAATAAAGTTTGCACATTACGCCGTTTTGATGGGAATGCACAAGGATTAGATTTTAATCAAGTACGGTACTATTTAAGAAGTTATGCTGATGAATTAACCTACAATAACAGGAAATTAAATAACTTCCTTAATCCAAATTATTATTTCTTTATTTTCTTTATTATCTTTATTTACAGAAAAGAATACGTTATAATCTGTCATTGAGAGAGCCTAAAATTTCAGTAAATTTATAGTTGAACAAAGTAATCACTCTTGGTCAATCATTGGAAAAACTATTATATCCTTTTCCACATTCTTCTTAAATACTCTTCCTATTGTGGAAAAATATGTCACCGTAAATGTGAATGATGGATATTAATGGCTACAGTTTTATGAGTGATATATGCTGGATAATCTTTTCCTTGATACATCAGCTCTAATATACGGAAAAACTTGGAAAATTATTGGAAAGTTTAAAATTAATTTAAAAACATAATAAAAATTAATAATGTAATGCTACTAGAAAATTTCATAATTTTGTTATTCTTTTTACTATACCAGCACCTGACCTTCCAACAAATCGACCCATTGTACTCCCCCCGATTTCTGGTGAGAATATATTCTCCCCTAATACCTGGTAGTGTAATGACATAAAGTTATAGCAATGTCAAAGTGGTTCCAGCCAGCTGCTGTCCTCACAAAGGATGGCAGGAATAAAAGATAATTTATAACTAGTGGCCTAGCCGGCCGCTGTCTTCAAGACAAGGCCGCGGCCAAACAAACAAAACCAAGGGTCAATACTTTACATCAAAGCAAGCACCGATAAAGCTGGCCACTGACCTAAATCACTGGTCACCGAACTAACCAAGGTCGTAGACTAGGACAGATGTCTTGGTGTGAGTGTTGCTAACACTAATATAAACTTCACCCCATTGGAAGGGGGGGATCATTTTTTTTATACACGAGTATGTCAGTAGATTATTATATACCAGTACGTCATTAGATCATTATATACCAGTACGTCAGTAGATTATGATATACGACTACATCGTTATACGAGCAGCAGTTCCGCGTCCCTATACAGGTTTTACCTATACTTATTCTTCATAATTGTGCATCTTAGTTTATTTATATTAATCATTTTAAATTATTTGTTGTTTATCTCTTATTTATTTCTAAGTATTTCATGTTAATAGTTACCATTTCTCAAATTGCTGTAAAAATATAGTCTATTTTTATAAATTCGGTGTTAGTAATTCGAGCTTTAACTTCCAAAAATCTCTAAACTAACTTCCGCCCTCTTCAAGACATCTACTACATACCTCAGGAATCACAATAAACGATTCCACTACGGTAGGTACCCAAGCTTCTAAACCTACATTTAATGATAACAATGCAGTCTGTCAGGAGATCTTGGATTCTTCTCCATCTTATCACAGAAACTGCAAGTGTTATCAATTTCTAGGCCTAGTTTCTTCAGGTGCCTCCAGAGTCTACAATGTCCCGTGAGGAAACTCGTGAGAATGCGAAGCCAATTTTTACACAGGCTGATATAGGCCTCTGTTCTTTACCGGACGAAGATGCCTATTCAAGTCTTAGCTTGCCTCAGTCCTGGGAGAATTCTTCAAAGCGATACTCTCTTGATTTCGTTGCTGACTTCTTCTTGAAGATACGCTTATCTCGCAAAAAAGGTTTCTTGCTCCATGAATAGCCTTTCCTTGCCATGGTGTGGGCCATCTCTTTATCCTCCACGTCTAGCATCAAATATAGAATAACTTTGTTATTTTTTCTAGGTTATCCCTACTTTCTCACTCTCATAACAGCCTTTATTATATTAAGAAACTCCAAATTCTGTGTAAAAGATATTTCTGATTACCAGAGATACACCAAATTTCCAAATAGCCGATAACAGTTTTGGCGCCTAAGCTTTATATCGTAGTTTTTTGTTGAGAATTCATGAAAGGGAAATTTCTTAATTCTTCATCATTGTTTTATTTTGCATTTCTCTCAAGACGTTTGACCTAAGCTGTCCAACATCAGTCAACAAAAAAAATTGTTTTAAACAATCAAGAATGATGTTCATATGTTAGATTTGTTGTCGAAATTGCTTACGAAGTCCACGGTTTTACATTTACTGGTATATACAGGTTGTTTATAACACATGTGTTATAAAAGGTTTGGTATGACATTATAACTCTGTAGAGTTATAAAAAAAATTAAGTCCTTTTTTCCTTCTACAGATTTATATCAGATTTGACCTATTTTGTAATCTTGGTATGAAGATTCATAAATGAAATGCTACTCCCAAGCTTATTCTCTGATAATTAGTAGCAAACCAATTGAAGCAAAATGCTGTCATTACTTCTCCGTGGAATGGCACTGTGACTAAGTGTTCCAGCAGGTCCCCATCCATTTACACAGTTTAAAACTTGTCCCTTAACTACTACTGAAACTGCTATTCACTATTTCTGCATACCTTTATTTTGAACCAGTATAAAATAAAAATTGCTGCCTTTCTGGGATGAACCCTTCAATGGACGTTATGCCCGTGCAGCTGTGAAATTATATATAATTGTAAATTTTACACAGTAATTATTTGGTAGAAACCCAGTGTACTTGTACAGCTCGATAACATTGGGAAGAGAGTTTTAGGCGGAACTATATGACAATACATTTAGCATCTTAGATGGCAATTTCAAAATTTCAAAAAATGTTAATAATTTAAAAAAAAAAGAAGAAATTTGCTAGTTTAACAATAAGTAGACTTCAAGAATTGTTAAAAATAATTTAAATATTCAAATAAATTGCAAGCTTTAAAACCTTCCCAGATCTATGATTCCTCAGAGACTTCCTCGGAGGTGAGTAGTCTCACCCTTGGTATCAGTAGGGTGGCACAATGCATCTCTTTTGATCGCAGTGGACAATATAAATAAATTAAAAAATGCTTTACATTCTATGCGTATAAAAAAAATAAAAGTAATTCATGTACATAAATATAAGGTGTGATAGGCGTGAATGATGGGAAAACCAACTTTACTGGCCTAGGTGGTAACATGGCCAACGACTTTACTTGCCTTTGAGGATTACCAGGAATTGAATTCAAAGAGAGAATACGAACTAGAGGTGATAACATGGATTTTGCTATGGTATGGATGAATGGGAATCTAGGACAGTATGGTTGTTTTATTCCAGACGTAAAAAGGAGCATTGACAATATGATCGATATGACAATCTTGGTAGATCTTATGATCCAGCATCTTGGTAGATATTGGATCGAAAAATTTGGATTCTGTTGAGGTTGTATTGTTTTGCTATTCCTTAATGTTCTAGTTCGTAATTCAAAATTGGTGCGAGATATACTTGCCTTTTATTTTGTAACATCAATTTGAAGAAATATGAAAAAATTGGTAGAGGAATTTCGTTTGAGTCTATTATGGGGGTTCCATGTCAGTCGTTTGTCTAATTAAAGTCCCAGATAACGGAATATTCTGCAGGTTGTATAAAGGGTATTGTAAAAATAGAAAATGACACATACCTGTTGAGAATGTAGATATGTAATTCCCAGAACTGTGCAGGGAGCTGCATCGCTTGTGTTCGTCACTTCAATCGGTAGGCCGCACACTGTAACAGAATGTTTTATTTTAATAACGTAAAATTAAATAGCAAAGTGATTATGGAAATTAATAAAAAAAAAAATCCATGGAAGCTTCCAGCGCCTACTAGTCCATACGGATCTATTCATAATGTTTTTTTATTAATTTTATATAAGATTAGGCCTTTGTTTTTTAATACCAATAAATTTAGCAATAATGTTTGCATGATTGTTTAGCTGGTTAGCTACTCAGTCATTGTCTTCATAATTTTATCTGTCGAACTTATCACAGCCCCTGCATGTTTCTTCTGGAATTCACCAGGGATGTATAATTGGACCGGCACTATTTCTTATCTATTTTAATTCAATGACTACCTTCAGCGAGGTGAAGTTAGCTTTATATGCCTCCTCCTGAAAACTAGATGCAATAGTCAATCGATTAAATGAAGCAATAGGGAACATTAGTAAATTTTGCAACAGATGGCAAATAAAAATCAATAATTGTTCCAAAACAGAAGCAATTCTTTTTACAAAGCATAGACCTGTGTTGTGGAGGCAAGTTAACAACGGAGGAGAGATCGTGTCTTGGGCGAATATTATCAAATATCTGGGCGTGTTGCTGGATAGAAAATTGACCTTTACCTCTCACATAAAAGACAGAGTCAATCGAGGCTGAGTAATACGTATGCTGCTTCCTCTACGCTGTAGGGAGTCCAAGCTGTCCACCTAGCAATAAGATCACGCTGTATAAGATAGTGATCAGGCCAATGCTACTTTATGCCTCTCCGACATTGAGCTTGACATGCTCAACCCCTTTAGCGACTTTAGGACCTCTGGGGAGATATCGAAAACTATGACGTGGAAGGTATTTACAGACACAGGAGAGTAAAACACACTCTATTATAAAATTTAAGTCATGAATGTTTAGGGTTTTTATAAATTTTTTCCCTTAATCAGTAAGAATAAATTTTAATAAAAATTATTTTTTTTAAATTTTACTTTAAGTTGGAGGTTGTAGTTACTGAAACGTACTGAAACTCCGTGTACATAAAATGTAATGTATATGTTTTTGTAAAAAAATAATAATAAATATCTATTCTATTCTAATTTTATCTGTGTGATGTGTTGGCAAGAAGAAAGAAGATATAATTTTTAAATAATAAATAAATCTAAAAATTATAACTAGTGGTTCCAGCCAGCCGCTATCTGCAGGTCAAGAACCGCGGCAAAACCCTTTCAAACAGGGGTCAATACACAGTCAAAAGAACAGCCGGCAAAACCCTTTCGAACAAGGGTCATTATACAGTCAAAAGAACCGCCGCAACACCTGGTCTGTATTTCCTTCATACAAGGGTCAATGTACACTCAAGAGGCCACCTGGCTACCATCTGTCGCCAACCCGGACCGACCTCCCCTAAGATCAATATACTACGCGAGATGTCTTAGTGTGGCACGTACTTACACATCAGCCGATGTGTGAGTGATGCAAATATAAACGTCACTCCACTCACTGGTGGAGGGGATCAGTATACATCAGTTAAGTGCCAGTATCACATCAGTTACCAATGAGTTACAAATCAGTATTCATCATTCATTTAGACAGCAGTTCATGTCAGTTCTAGTTATCAAGCAGTTAAGTTTCACACATCGCGAGCGAGTCCCTTTTCAAGGTTTTAAACACTATTTTCTTTAATATTTATTAATCATTTCATAACTCTTATATTCATTTACAACTGTGCATCTTTGTTTATCTATTTCAAAACACTTTAAATTATTTGTTAAAATATAGTTTATTTTCATAAATCAGTAGTACGTATTTCGAATGACATTTCTCTAAAACTCTCTAACTAACAACACTTACTCCTCACTTCAACTCTCGATACCAAGACATCTGATACGTATGATATTTTTAATTAAACCAGAATTATGATATTAACCAAATTTAGCAATTTCGTCGGCTAATTACTTTTTTCAATTCAGGACATTCTCTTAACTGTGTCCCCCAAGAATAAAACACGACTTACTAAAAGTTCCAAAAGAGAAAAGAGATAGATTTCGTAGAGATGGAAACTTCCCTAAATATTATTATTATTAATAATGGAAATTATTAATGATGGAAAAACTGTAATGAATAAATAGTCTAGAGCAGGGATTCCCAAACTAATTAACTTAATTTCTAATTTATTTGCTCATAATGAAAGCATTCAGAGCAAATATAATACTTCTCGATTACACAAAGGCCAGTTAAAAAAAAGATTGTGGTTTTGTGCAGAATTACATGAAATAAACAAGATTTTCCTTCCTCATTCCAAATTCGGTCTTTTTAGATTTGAAACTAGTTTCAAGAGCAATTTGCTAATCTGAAAATGTATCCGATTCAATGTTAGCGCTGTCACATTTTGATGCGAACGATCCACTATTTTCCTATAAAAATCATGTCGATTCCCCCCCCATAAATTCATAACAGCGATTTCCAATGTTGGTTATATTTTTGGTGTCAAATTTAAAAATCGGAGGAAGTTTCTCTTTCTAGTTAAAGAACCAAATTAGTATTTTTTAAATGGGATTGCTGTGAGTGTTTGAAGGGGGAGTAGAATGGGCTTATGTGTAGCGTAAGTTCCACCTTGTGTTGTCAAAGGACTCGTGCTAGAATAGGATTTGGAATTACGTCTGCATAATGTGTGCAAACACTAGTAGGGTAGAATAGCCTTTTTTACTAATATGGAACTAACAGAAACTAACTAGAAAAACTTTACTGTTAAATGAAATTAAAACTTTAATTCCTTAATTAAATTATACATTAAAAAAAGTAATTAAAGCTCATAGTTTTTTTTTTTTTAATTGTTGTTCGCAGTAACTTTAGTATTCTTCGAACTTCTTTACAAAACCTAATTGTTAATCCTAAGTCTATGAATAGTATGCTTCAAAAATATCACCTGAAACATCCACTGGACCATTTACTGGAATCATTTATTTCCCTAACTATTGATGCAGTGACAACCAAAGGAATCATGATGGCATTTGAAATGTTCATATAGTAACAAAAGTTTTGGCACACTTTCAAAAAAGTTTATGCTCAGAGTTAGACATATTTATTATGACCAGGGTTATTGTAGAGAGAGAATTATTGTTGTGTATTATTGCTTAAATTTAAGTTTAATGAGACTCCTAACCAAAGAAAAAAAAAAATTCTTTAGGAGATCATATATTATTTTCTGCGACTTAAAATTAAATTAAATTATTATTTTTAAGCGACTTGGTTGAATGGTTTTGTGATGGATGCAAGAAACTTGAAAATAATATTAATTTATAAATAAATCAAAATTAAGAAAAAGATTGACATTCCCTTGCAAAAGGACAAGCCCAGGTGTAAGAAAACAGTTACTGGTACGGTCAAGAACCATTATGGCATTGTACTACCCCTTCTCCTCAAAGGGGAGGAAGAAACAAAGAGAAGAGATATTTTAAAGACAGACTTGTGCTAGAAATCAAGGTGAAAGCATCAGAGCTATACCAGTATTGAGTTATAAGAATTTATTATAAGTTTTATTTGTGATATTCAAAGTACTTAATTTCTCTTAAGGAGTAATATATTTAATTCAATCTACCAGTGTGTTCTTAATTATTCTTATACTTCTATCTTTTCCTCGAACATACTTACGAGCCTTTATACAAGACCGCTCGTACTACACACCAACTACACATCATCACACCACAACATTACAGTTTTTACAGTTTTTCACAATTTTCTCAAAAATGACTCCAACGATTATCTTTACAAATCGCATACTAATTGACATATAAAGGCCTATCACTTTATTTGAAATGTTTTTCTCAGGAAATTGAGTTTTAGAGGGCACTGGAGGAGTTGCAACATTAAGAATTCTTAAATAATACGTTTGGTTTAGAATTAGAAATAAGTGGTGGGCTGGAAATGAACAGAAGAATTGTTTTCGCGGCTTCTAGTCTAGCTGGTATCGGCACATTAGAAACCTCTTGTACCTTGAGCTTGGCCTCTGAAGTGAGCAAGGCAACCAGCTCTTGAGACCCATAGCCAACAGATATCCAACACCACAATGGATTTATCTGTACACAGATGGTTCGGCAACTTCCGCCAACAGAAGCGCAGGTACGGGCGTTTACTCCCAGCTTGGCACCATATCTGAAGCTATAGGACGAGTGGCTCTCATTGAGAAAAGCCCTAAGAGGAAGTATGTCCTCTTCGTGAATTCTCAGGCGGCCTTCTTCTTGTTATGCAAAGTGAACCACATAAAGAGCACCCGGATATTTTAAAAAGCAAGAATATAATGGAGAAGCTTAAAAAGAGGAAAAAGAGGTTCTTATTAAATAAATTGACAATTGAACCTTGTTTAATGAGGTTCACTGTGGGTTGCACGTGAACGACCGAGCGGATGCCCTGGCTCGAGAAGGTACTCTGAAGAACCAGTCAGACTAATGTACCAGTCAACGAAAACAATAGTGCATAGCCACGCTACTAAAAAGATAACTGAGAAAGTACTCCAAGCAAATTCGAAGGCCAGCGATGATGGAGGCTTAAGTTCAGTGAACACAAGCTTCCGCCTGACTTGCCAAGAGATGTGGCCATGGCATGCTTTCCAGCCGTCACTGGGTACGATTAACCTCAATACGTATCTACACCGAATAGGACTGTTTAATACCCCAAGGTGTCCCTGTGCAATAATGGTGAGACCCTCTCCAAATATGCTCCGGGCTAGAACATGAACGAAATTCCGTAGGAGAACTCGACGCATATAGAAAGATATCCCTACTGTACTGGATTGCACGAAGTTATATATCTGCAAGGCTAGAGACTGGCGTAGGATAAAAAAAAAAAAAAAAAAAAGTTTGGTTCTACTATACTTATTATATTAGGGTACATTGAAAGTATTGACTTCCATGTTTAAAGATTACCGGTTGACCGGAAGTGCGATATTAGATAATAGGTTTCAGAAAAATTTTTACCCTGAAGAAGGCAATAAATTTGCCGAAAGGTTATAAGAGGGGGAAGAATGAGTGAGTGAGAGAGAGGGGGGGAAATAAAAAGTGGCAATTTTATAAAGACTAAAACCATATAAACATTTTTTTTCTAAAAAAGGTTATTAATGATGTCCTCATTTAATAATAGCTTTATTGGTTTAAATGTTTTATTTATACTGACCATACGCATATATATAAATGATATATAAAGATTATATAATAAATGATCAGATAAAACAGTTTATTATAAGAAAAGTGAAATAAATGGTTTTTGTTATGTACTGATGTGAGAGATGTTCCCTATTTTTGGAGAACAGAAATCATTGTGAGCGTTGACTTTTAGTATATATATATATATATATATATATATATATATATATCAGAATGGGTGTATCAGAAGGTTAGTTGGGTGTGAGTATATACGGATGAGAGTGGGTTGTGATGGAGCAGGCGAGCCAGAGAGATAGGATAGACTTTACCAGTGGACCACCCCCAAACATGCCAAGCATTAACCAGCAACAGCTACTTCCCTGCCATCTTGGACCGGACCTTTTGTCCATTCACTATTATCAGCCATTCTTCCCTTAATCTTTCCAAGCATTTTCACTATCTATTCCTACTATATTCAACAACTTTCACTTTCTATACCGAAATAAATTTTAAACACACTTTATAAAACATTAGCAATCAACAAAGAAATAAAATATTTTATAAACAACATGTTCATTTTACATGTGACATGAGATTTATTTATTACTTTCTCTTACTGCTGTAAGTGGAAATCTTGCGATCTTGGCAGATTTTTGAAATTGCGTTTTACACAGGAATGCATGTTAGGTTTTTAGAAAATTGACTGTATATGAGAGTGATTTTGTGTGTCCACAGTTAGGCAACTACAAATAGTTGCAATTTACAAATTACTAACAATAATTTTATTAGTTAAGATGTAGTTAAAATTAACAACTACAAAAATGAAATTATAGTAAGGAGCTGCTTTTGCAGTTTTGTTTTTTCCAACTAAAGTATTATTGAACCAACATGCTTGTTCTGAAGTTCCCCAGGAATTGACCGGCACTATTTTTTTTTTTAATAATTCAATGTCTACTTTCAACGAGGTAATGTTACCTTTATATGCCGTTCCTGAAGAGTAGATGCAACAGTCAATCGATTAAAATAAAGCTATAGGGAATGTGATGGATGCAAGAAACTTAGAAATATATTAATTCATAAATAAATAAAAAATATCTAGATATGTGACATTCCCTTGCAAAAGGACAAGCCAGGTAAAACAAGTCCAGTTACTGGGAAGGTTAAAGAACCTTTATGGCATTGTACTACCCCCTTCTCATCACAGGGGAGGAACTGAAGAACAAAGAGAGACATTCTTTCCAAGACAGACTTGTTCTAAAAATCAAGGTGGAATCATCAGAGCTATACCAGTATCAACTTATAAGAATTTATTATAAGCTTTTATTGTGATATTCAAAGTACTTAATTTCTCTTTTTAAGAATAATATATTATTTAAAAAACAGTGTGATTTCTTAATTATTCTTAATACTTCTATCTTTTCCTCAAACATACTTATGCTCGTGCTACTTATGCAAAGCCGCTCGTGCTACTTACTACAAATACATCATACCATTACATTACAGGAACATGAGTAAATTTTGCAACAGATGGAAAAATAAGAATCAACAATTCCGATTCAATAAAACCGAAGCAATTCTTTTCACAAACGTAGGCTTAAGTTTTTTTAGGCAAGTTAACGTTGGAGGAGAGATCGTGTCATGGGTGAATACTGTCAGATATCGGGGTGTGTTGCTGGATAGAAAGTTGACTTTTACCTCTCACATAAATTTGAAAAATTGATATACTTACTTACTGTTTGGCACAACAGTCCTCCAGGGACCAAGGCCCCTCCTCAGTTAGAGAATTCCAATCACTCCTGTCCAACGCTCTCAACTTTCATCTCCTCCCCCCCCCATATGTCTCAGGTCCTCTTCCACGTCGTCAAGCCATCTTTTTCTCGGTCTCCCTGTTTTCCTTCTTCCTCCAGGTTTCCCATATATATGTCGACGTGGCAGTCTCTCTGCCGGCATCCTTTCAACGTGACCCAAACATCGGAGTCTACTTTACTTTATGAAGGTCACCCAAGTCAACGACCCTATAGAGATCTCTAAGCTATTGGTTCCTTCTTATTCGCAATACTCAGTTTTCGCATATTGGGCCATATATGGATTTTGCGATCCCAGACATTAAGTCACACTTCGCTATCCTTAGTCAGAACCCAAGTCTCACTTCCGTACGCTACCACGAGTCTAATAATACTCTTATAAATGATAGCGTTTGCCTCAAGAGAGAAGGACCTAAACTTTAGCGTGTTTCTTAAGGCATAGAAACATCTGCTACCAGTTGCTAGTCTTGCCTTGATGTCTTCTTTTACATTATTATTATTTGTAATCCAGGCTCCCAGATATTTAAAGAGCCTTTCCACTTTAAAGGAATGACCTCCCGGAACATCGGCTACAACTCGTGTGGATTTCTGGAGGAATTCAACAGTTGGAAAAATAAGAATCAACAATTCCGATTCACTAAAACAAAAGTAATTTTTTTCACAAACGTAGGCTTAAGTTTTTTAGGCAAGTTAAAGTTGGAGGAGAGATCGTGTCATGGATGAATAGTGTCAGATATCTGGGGGTGTTGCTGGATAGAATGTTGATTTTTACCTCTCATATAAAAGATAATCGAGGCAACATAGCAATGCTGTTTCCTCTACTCTACAGGGAGTCCAAATTGTCACCTAGCACTAAGGTAATGCTGTATGATATAAGGGAGTTATCAGGCCAATGCTACTTTAAGCCTATCCATCATGGGGAGCTTGATACGCTCAACCAACATAGCCTCTTTACAAACTATACAGAACAAGTTCCTACAACTGGCCACAGATTCCCTTCGCTATACACGATTTGCAGATCTCCACTTGCCAACCACCAAGGAGGACTATGTGAAGGACTTAATCAAAAAGTTTGCCGTAAATTTTTTTCTTAGCGAGAACGGACCTCTGTAGAGGTATCGAAAACTATGACGTGAGAGGTGTTTACAGACACAGGAGAGTGAAACACACTCCATAATAAAAATTTAAATCTTGAAAGTTTAGGATTTTTACATAAATTTTTCCCATAATTAATAAGAATAAAATTTAATAAGAATTATTTTAAATTTTATTTTGCTTAAGTTGATGGTACTGAAAACTCCATGTACTCATATGTATATGTGAAAAGATAATAATAAGTTGTTGTTGCGTCGTCTTGCCAGATTGTGTCTGTATTGGTAACTTCCGCGAGCGCCCGCGTCGTCCAGCCAGACAACCTGTTTCTCCCCTTTTTAATTCTCTCCCACCAATTCTCTGGCGCGTTCGCTCCTTCTCTCGCGTACCCGGATGTCTTCCACGAGGCTGATCCGCTCCCTAAGGGCCTTTCGAAACAGTACGTGTTGGACGAATCCCAACAAGTACGAGCTCTGCACCAACAAATTGTCTGCACATACGCCGAAGCTGAGCTTCCCTCCACGCCACCTCCCACCGTTTCAACGCACATTCCTGTATCCCGTCTCCCAACAATCCCAGACCCACACTTCGAGGGGAATTACCAAAATGTACACGCGTAGGCGTGAACTCGGGAGCGTTAGAGGGCTTAATGAAGCGCGCAATTATCAAAATTAACAAGGCAATAAAGTGTTAATTGGCTTACCTTGAAGGTGCGGTTATGATGAATAAGAAGCGTGCGTTGAGCCGGAGAAGCTGAGAAGACGCTAGGAAGCGTAAAAGGGTATAAAGGAGGCTATGTATATGTGTAAATATGTTCATGTATGGGTGTGTATGAAAGGAAGTTGCGAGAAAGGTAACTGGTGTATGAGCGGTGTTCGGAAGCGTGCGTTCGTTGATGCGAATAAGACCTCTTGGAAGCTGGTTGGAGACAGAGATGAAAGACCGGTGTTGTAAACGCAATACACCCGTGTAGGCGGTGAAATTTAATGATGAAGCAGTAAATGATAACAAATACACATATACGCAGGTGAAGCGAGCCAAGCGACAAGTGAAGAAAAGGGACGAATAACCAGGAAAAAGAGGGTGGCTGTGGAGGGGAAACCAACATCCGGAGACGCGAAAGAAGGCGCGTACGCGCCAGAGAATTGGCGGGAGAGAATTAAAAAGGGGAGAAACAGGATGTCTGGCCGGACGACGCGGGCGCTCGCGGAAGTTACCAATACAGACATAATCTGGCAAGACGGCGCAACAGTTGTAGTTGATACAAGATAAAGTAGTTGTAGTTGAAACGCATAACAAAAACTAGTAGTTGAGAAAAAGTAGCTGCTACTACCAACTTGTATGTAGTTATAGTTGTTGGTTAGTAGTTATTAAACTGATTAATTATAACTACTTGAATGTTCTTTTTTTTTACTATTTATTCTACTTCACGAATTTATTTCTAGTTAATGTATTAATTCTAACTTTCAAATATGATGTGATTCATCTATTGCAAAAAAAAAAAAAAATCACGAGTTTAATCGATTCACTTTAAAAGTTACAATAAAAAGAAATACTAACTACAAGCACTAGTTGGAAATTTTCGACTATAACTTGTAATTTTACAGCAATAACTACATTAGTTAATTATTAGCCATCTCTCTCTCTCTCTCTCTCTATATATATATATATATAATATAGTAAGACCTGAAATAATTCAGATACTGAAGAATGTTCAGTCTGATCGTTGAGATGCACTGCTAATGATAATAGAATCAAGTAATAAATTACGGCAGTACTAAGCCACTACAATATTAAGCCAAAATGGTTGCCCTCTCTAGTAAGCGCTAGAATTGATTTCTTATTACTTTAGTAATTTATTTTAGATTTAAACATCATCAGCAACAAACTGTTCTATGAATTTTTTATAACAAAAAACTTCTTGTTTATTCTTTATTACTTTTTTTTTTTTATTGGATTTATAATAACGTGATCGAATTAGTCAAATAGAAATTAATGATTGATTTCAATCTTAGAATTGTGGGACATTTGCCAGGGCCCTTAGTTACTTATACAATAATTGTAGATTACTCGCATTAACCCGGTATAACATGCTTGAAATAATAATAATAATAATGAATAATAATTATTATTCTATCCTCTTTACCTCATATCTCAATTTTTTGTTCCTTTTAATTTCAGTTTTTTTTTTTTTTTTTTTTTCACGCTCAAGTCCCTTTTTTACGCTTATTAAATTCTCTTGAGAATGTTATATTTTACAAATACACTTACACTTCAAAATTAAAAAGAAGAATAATAATCACAGAGAATGTGAACAAAACAGAATCTCTTTCTATCAGAGGATATTAAATGAACACAAAGTATTTCAACATCCCAGCTCGAGTGGCCAGAGAAAAGAAAGTAAAACGGTTGGGGGGGCGCTAATAATCGCCGTAGTTGATGCGCCCGGAAGGATAAAAAACAAAACATGTTTCAACAAGCTGGATTACAATCTTTTAGTGTACTCGAGATTCAGCATTTGTAAAAAAAAGATATTTATTTGGTATTTGATTGTTTTCCTTTTAAAAATATCGAAAAGCATTATACTTTGTAATACATACTAAGAACATACTATATGAAATGTGAAGTTCAACTTCAAGAATAAAAAAAATCTGGTGTGAAACACTCACACAACTTTCTCTTACTCCAGTTCCCCAAATTATAATTGACAGCTTTTATAGTTTGTGTACCAAATTTAATGAGATTCGTCGAAAACTGAAAAAACTGTTCAGTAAAAGCGCACTTCCGGTTTACTAATTTTCTTGTAACTCGGAATTTTGGCCAAGTATTTATTTCTAATTAATTTTGTTTGGATGATAGAATTGTATAATCAACTGTGATAGCACTTTAGAGAAAAATATAACCCCACCTCTCCCCTAAAAGTGCCCTTAAATAAATTTTCCCAGAGAAATGTTTAAAATAAAAGTTGTAGAGCTTTGCATGTTTAGTTTATATACCAAGTCAAGAAAATCGTCGGAGCCATTTTTGAGAAAATTGCGAAAAAGAGAAAAAAAATCATTTAGTAAAGTGGTAAAGTACTAACGCACTTCCGGTTATCCGATTTTTTTCAAATTCGGAATTTCAACAACATATTTAATTCTAATCAACATTATTTAGATGACAGAATTATATAATAAACTGAAATAGCGCTTTAGATGAAAACCTAACCCACCCCTCCCCCAAAAGTGCCCTTAAATACATTTTCCTGGAGAAATGTTTCAAATAAAAGTTGTAGCTCTTTGTATGTGTGGTTGATGTAATAAGTTTAAAGAAAATCGTCTGAGCCATTTTTGAGAAAAACGCAAAAAAGTAAAAAATTCAACTAGAAAAGTGGTACTTCCGGTTGAGGAATTTTCTCAGATAACGTATAGTCAGATCCTTTGCTGATAACTAAACGGAATACCATGTTTGAACTTTCTACGATTTTTCGTTTTTGAGCTATGTTGTTCATAACATACATACATACACACACACACACACACACACAACACACACACACACACACACACAGACCATTTGCTAAAACCACTTTTTTGGACTCAGGGGACCTCAAAACGGATATTTCCGGTGAAAACTCAATATCGAAAATTTGACACGATTACAATACTTCCTCTTACTAGGAGTAAGAGAAAGTAAAAACTCGATATCGAAAATTTGACACGATTACAATACTTCCTCTTACTAGGAGTAAGAGAAAGTAAAAAGATATTTACTGCAACGAACATAGAAATAGCCAATTTGGTAACAAGTACAAATAAATGAAACTAGAGAGAAGAAATAACTCAATAGTGGCATTGCAATTTACTCATATAAAGGACATAAAGGTCATTGACGTTTCAGTCTTCGAACAGGATCAATAGGATGGCATAGAACTCAAATTTCAGAAAGCAGAAGAAAGCAGTAGCGAAAGTTTTTGGATTGAAGAGTTTCGATCCGATTGTGGTAGATGGTTTGATTGAATTCAACAGTTCTGCACTGTGAAATCTTCAGGCAAAAGAGGATGTTAGAGCTTTATATGTCAAGGCTTGCATAGGAAAAATTATTTAACTGTCGAAGGAAAAGCAAGCTGATTTTTGGGGCTGATGATTAAAATTACCCTCAAATATGTTGATAAGAATTTAGCTCCAGGCAAAAGTAAAGTTATAACAGTTGACATATTTTTACTTTCTCTTAATCCTAGGAAAATGAAGTATTGTAATCGTGCCAAATTTTCGATATAGATTTTTTCACGGGAAATATCCGTTTTGAGGTTCCCTGAGTCCAAGAAAGTGGTTTTTAGAAAAGGGTCTCTGTGTGTGTGTGTGTGTGTATGTGTGAACAGCATAGCTCAAAAATGAAAAATAGAAAGTTCAAACTTAATATTCCGTTTAGATATCGCAATGGGATCTGACAGAGTGGGTCATCTGTCAAAATTCCTCAACCGAAAGTACCACTTTACTAGTTGATTTTTGTTTTACTTTTTTGCGATTTTCTCAAAAATGGCTCCAAAGATTTTCTTGAAACTTGATATATAAAATACACATACAAAGAGGTACAACTTTTATTTATTTATTTTTTTTTTTAATTACGTTTATTGAATTAATGCATATACAGATCATTACAGTGCTATTACGTAATAAACCAATGGTCATAAGACCGTCAGGTGAGTTCCACACTACGTAATAAATAACAGATAACTCATCAAAACATAACAGATAACAAATAAACGAATAATTGAATTATAATATTTATTGAATAATAATATACATTTTTTTATTTTTTTTTTTATTTATTTTTTTTATTTTTTATTTTTTTTATGTATTGAATAATAATATTTATTGAATAATTATTATTAAACAATTTAAATGAAGAATCATTGCAACATTTAAATGGCTTCAGTATTCATCCGTTAAATAATTTTTTTTTCTTTTCTCAATTCATAGGCTTTCTTTACATAGTAAGCAAGGGGAGCCCAGCCGCAGCCACCATTGATCACACGCGTCCCCTCCTCTGCCACTAAAACAGTCTTACCCAGATAATGCTCTCTGAGTTGACATAGGCTAGGACATTCAAGTAGAAAGTGAAAGAGATCCTCCCTTACATTCATGTTGCACACTGGGCAGAAGGGTGAAGCATCACGTTTGCAAGGGGTGCAGGTTAGATTCAGCATCTCTGACCTAACCTTAATAACCAATTTTGCAATCAGAAAATTATCCAGATTTAGATAGTGATCATTCAGATCGAATCTCAAATGCGGATACAATAAATGGTTTGAGGTGCCCTGCGCTTTGGATAGCAACTGCTTATTTTCCTTGTTAATAATACATTCTAACAAAGCATCAGACAGATCAACCCACCGTCTCACATCAGCATCAGAAACATCAATCAAATTGAATTCATTTCATTTCAATTGGTTGCTATCCATAACATTTACAATTTTTTTAATGTACTTCATATGAAGTACAACTTTTATTTTAAACATTTAAGGGCAGTTTTGGGGGAGAGGTGGGGTTAGGTTTTCCTCTAAAGTGCTATTTCAGGTTAGAATTAAATATATGGTTGAAATTCCGAGTTTGAAAAAATCGGATGACCGGAAGTACGTTTTTACTAAACAGTTTTTCAGTTTTCGACGAATTTCAATGAGCTCCAATGATTTTCATTAAATGTGGTACACTAACTATAAAATTTGTCAATTTTTATTTTGAAAACTGGTTTAAGAGAATTTAGTGTGAGTGTTTCAGTCCAGATTTTTTTGGTTTTGTGTTTTATTTAGTTTCTTTTTTATAGTAAAAATTAACTTAATAACAAAGTAAATTTCCAAAGAATCCAATCCCTACAATCCAGAATACTCCGTAATATTTCTCAAATCGCCCAAACTCTTTACAAGAAATTCCGTATTAACCTACAGTCACACACAATTCCTCTAGTTCAACACCTGTCTTCCCGGATTATTCTTAAGTACCCTCCTAGATGTCTTAAAAGACAATCGTCTCCTAATTTCCTCTCAAGTAAAGAGAGTGGATAGGGATTTTGTGTAGTTTTGTAGTGTTATCACTAGGATAACTTCTCCACTCATTATGTATTTCTTTTCTTATGTGATTGTTGTAATACTTATTGCGCCAAAAATGTAGCATAAATAAAAAAATTTGAAAAAAAAAAATTAAGTATTTTCTAGTTACTCCAGAAAGTTAATGAAGTTGAAAAATAACTTGATGGAAGAAACGTTAAGAGAGTAAAGTTTTGTAATATTATGCAAATTAAGTAGCATATGAGAAAAAAACTATCTTAATGTTGTCAAAAATTTTTCTCCCCAATCAAATAGATTCTTTTTTTTTTTTAATGCTTATTTTTCAGGCGGGCTTAACACGCCCAACTACCAAATTAGGTGTCGTGGACGGGGGCGGAAGCCTTATTAACATTTTTTAAACAAATATAAAATTTATCTATACGCTGGACTCGAACTGGGATCCTCTCACTTACAAGTCCATGCTCATAACCACTACACCAACACCCACCCCTAAACAGATTTATATATAACTATATATTATAAAATACACAGTATTAACATAATCAAATCCCTAGTCAGTTTGGCTAGGATTTTGTATAAATGATAAAATTAAAAATATAGTGTGTGCAGTTAAAAAAATTAAATCTGGTGTGAAACACTCTGACGTCGACTTTCTGTGACTGTGAAATGGCAAATTTTCTTCACACTTCAAATTCTTATTAGTGTTTAAAACCGTGGCATTTTTATGGATAAAATCTCAAAAAACTGAAAAACCTATTCAGTAAAGTCGTATTTCGGGGCGGGTGTTGGTGTATTGGTTATGAGCATGGACTTGTAAGTGGGAGGACCCCAGTTCGAGTCCAGCGTATAACTAAATTTTATATTTGTTTAAAAAATATTAATAGCAAAATAGGTGCTTCCGCCCCCGTCCACGACACCTAATTTGGTAGTTGGACGTTAAGCCCGCCTGAAAAAATAGGCATTACTTTACTAAGTCGTATTTCCCGTCATCCAATTTTCTTGAAACTTGGGATATTGACAACATATTTAATTCTAATTAATATTATTTAAATGATAGTATTGTATAATAAACTGAAATAACATTTAACCCCACCTCTCCCCCAAAACTGCCCTTAAATGAATTTTTCCGGAGAAATATTTCAAATAAACGTTGTAGCTCTTTGTATGTGTAGTCGATATATCAAGTTTAAACAAAATCGATTGGCAGCCGTTTTCGAGAAAAATCATTAAACATAGAAAATGAAAACATTTAGTAAAGTCGTACTTCTGGTTGATGGGTTTTGCCGGAAATCTTTTGCAACTTTTCATTTTTGAGATATTCTTTTCGCACACATCGACAAACGCAGACCGTCAAAGTTCCGGCCCATAAGCTTGCTGCCTGTGACTAAGAAAAATTATTAATGGACAGAATCATGCATCACATGAACTCGAATCACCTACTTTCTGGTAAACAGCATGAATTCCGACCACAAATGTCAATAATTAGTGCTCTGAAGACAGCCATGGAATTTAAAAACTGTTATTTTGATATGCAATGGGATTTGCTGTTTATTTCGTTTGATTTCAGGGGGGCCGTTTGATGCTGCTTGGTGGCCGGCTATCTTGAAAGCCTTAAAGGAGGAAAAACTGCCCTAAGAATTTGTTTCATTTTTCAAAAGGTTACTTTACTGATCGATCAGCGAGTATAAATCTCAATTCATTGTCAAAAGAGAGAGGCCACCGTAAGTAGAGATTACCTATAGGATTGGTGTTGTAGCCCAGGATTTTGGGTTATAATGTACGACGATCTTCTCCGACTCCAACTACCTAGATGTTATGAAGAAACTAGTTTCTGGAAAGCGGAATATGGAGCTCAGCGTGGATGCCAACAGGATTTTTTCTGCAGTAGAGAGTTGGCCTTTAGCCACTAAAATTAACTTCAACAAAAATAATTCCAAAGTGATGATGTCTAGGTGAGTAGAAATATGCATATATCTAGGAGAGCAGAAATAGAATCTGATAATATAGCTGTACACCTTAATGGCCAGTGATTAGAAATGATGAATCAGCTAAAATACCCCTGGGAGTTGTTTTTGATTCGAGGTTTGTTGGCAACAAATAGCACAAGCAGTATGTCTGCGAGAAGAGTTGGCAGATTGTTAATCTTCTCTCAAAAGTGGCCAATGGTGCAATGGGGGGGGGGACTTGATAGTTGGGCTCTGAGAGTCATCTATAAGGGAGCGTTTCTCTCTTTGATAACTTATGCTGCTCCAAGTTGGCAATCGGCCTTAAAACTTAAAAAGAACAGACAGAAACTTGAAAGAGTGCCGAGTATTTCCGCAATAACATATTCTGTATTGTATAATATATTTCGATTACTAATAATATATAAGCCACTTAAATAATTTAAATTTGTCTGTAAATATGTTAAATTCAATGAAAGCTGTATTATGTATAATTAAATTGTATAATAATTTTTAGTTTTCATATAGTGCTCTTTTGAGCGGAGCATGATGGAAATAAAGTGTATTAAAAAGGGGGGAAAAAAACCACACGCAACATACATACAGACCATTTTCTAAAAAAACACTTTTTTGGACTCAGAGGACCTCAAAACGTGTACTTTCTGGTAAAAACCCAATTTCGAAAATTTGGCATGATCGTAATACTTACTCCAATAGCCGTTAGAGAAAGTAATAAAATCTGTATAATCGTACAATATTTATGGAGTCCTGAATCGGATAGAATCGTCCTCAAGGGAACCCTGAGTCATGGAGTCGTTCTCAAGCGAGCCCTGAATCATGAATCGTTCGTTTCCAAGAAAACCACTTACTCGTATACCAAAAAATTTGAGAACCACTGCCGTAGAGCGCTGTATCCTTTTTTAAATTTGCTATTTTAAAATGTAATTTTTATAAAAAAAATATTTATTATTATTAGGATTATGATTATTTATAGTAATGATTTAAATTATTTGATTTCCTTAATAATTTGGGTTAATAAAATGAAAAATACTTACTTTGATTTATATACTTTGCCGAAGATTGTACGAAATAAAACTTTTAAAAATCTTTTTTTTTTAATAACGCTTGTTAAATCAAAATGATAGACTTAAAAATAGAAAATATCTAAGCGATGGGGGGTGGGGGTGGGGGAAGAAAAATATGAAATAATTGAATAATCTCAAGATGATGAATTTTCCTTTCACCAGTTAACTTATTTCTTTTTTATTTAACAAAAGAAGATTTAGTTAAGCTGCTGGTACCTTACCCATTCATTGAAATCATTCATGCAAATGCAACTTCACTATATAACCAAATCCATTCATTTATATTAAGAAAAAAAAAAATCTCTTTTTACAAGCTTAATATTATCAGCTGTCTCTTTAAACATCAGCAAACGTTTCTTCTAACATTTTATCTCTCTCCTATTTACTGGTTAATGTTACAATATACGTAACGTTAACAATGTTTACAAACTAATGTATGTATTTGTTGTCACTATTATTTCCCATTGTGGTTAATTATTATATCTGTATAGAGGAAATGGTATGAATTTTCCAAACATATAAACATCCTAAATACCAATTAAAAGTTTCTGAACATGTTTGTTGTTAAGTGGAATGTAGTTCTGGGATTTCTAATAACTAGTTCACTAAGTAATCCAGATATATTCCAATATTTACTTATGTTTACGTTTTATACTTGTTACACTTTTGGTTTTATTTTCTAACTTACTACTTAACATTAATATATAATTTACACAAGAAACATGTTGTTCTTACATTGTATTTTGTTAAAAATCTGATCTGATATGTTTCCTACAGTTCCAGAATAGCAAGAATATATCCACAATAAATGGTTCTCGTAAAAAAAAAAGAAAAAAAAGAACGAACTTTGGGTATTTCCACTTCACAGAACACCACTAAAAAGTCCCTTGTTTATAACCACAGTCTTAAGTTGTAAGAGAGTTGATGTACGAAGTGGAAAATACCTTGCCAAAGCTATAACCTCCCACTTCCTCGCTCACCATATAAACCTAAAAAAAAAAAGAAGAAAAAAAAAAAGAAGCTTGGGCATTCCATCCCATTACTACTATCACCTACCCACTGGATCGGACACTCTATTTGCCTTAAATCTAGTTACAATACAAAACACGCACCATATACCAAGTCATACTAATAAGTACTTTCACACATGTACACGAATTTAACTAAAAAAAAACCTACTAAACAAGACCTAACTTATTCACGTCAGTGCTTTCATTCCAATAAATTTCTAACCATAGTCTAAAATATCTATGAATATTTCTATTTGGGAAAGAATTAGAAGTGATTCAATGAAATTTAGCAATATTGTTCGCCAATTATCAACAGATACAACTTGGAGTTTATTTTATTTCATTTAGAGGCAAGAATAGACACAGAAAAAAAAAAAAACGATGTAAAACACCTACGCCAACTTTCTCTAAATACAATTATTAGGATTCGCAGTTTCGTCAAAAACTACAAATTTTTTTACTTAACGTTTGGTTGCCCTTACGCATTGGGATAGCGGCTAGAAACACTAGCCTTTGGTGTGAGAATTCAGGGATCGATTTCCTTGAAGGCAAAGATGGTGTTGGCCTAGCATTTGTTGTGGATATTGTAGTCGAAGAACGAAATAGAAAAATAGTTTTTAAAAATAATTTAGAATATTTTATTGTATCAAAAATCTAATATTGTTAATATATTAAACTGTGAATTTACCTTCAAAAAGAGTGTATTTTAGAGTCAGGTACTGTAAATTGGGGTCATTGCTATCAGGAAAACAAAGGCACAAAAATCCCGTTAGGTTAATTCTTTTGTACAAGAAAATTCCCCCGCTAGTGAGAGAGCAATTCCTTCGAAGAGTCTGCCTTCAGCTTTCAAGGAATATAGTCTGACTTTTGCTTTCAAACAACTAAGTCGGTATTCTGCTTTCAAAGCCAGAACACACATACTTCAGGAATCGCTCAGTGCCAACGATAGATATTTGCCTTTATTCTAGATATAATTGTGATATTGTAAAGTACTTAATTTACTAAGAGATAATATATTTATTTATAAAACAGTGGTGCTTTCTTAATTATTCTTATTACTTCTATCTCAAACATATTTACAAGCCCTTTTACTACACCGCCCTCGCTACTACAAATACACATCACACCAAACACATTATAATATCGCGACCTACGTGCTGGCCACAACCAAAAATCGCCATCTGAAAAGCCCTTGGCCCTTCAATGAGCTGCTGTGCCAATTTATTTTTATTTTTTTTTGTTACCCTAACATAAATTTTGGTCCTGATGGGGCTACAAATTGGTTCCCATCACGCTGTAGATTTTTCTTAACATTTGGAATTCAAATAATCTTTTATTTGTATTTTAGAATTTTAAGTTGGAAAAACATACTGAAGAGCTGAGAGCTGGAAGATGTTTTAGAAGAATACTTAAAGATGCAGCTCTCTCAAAACCTCAAAAGTGATAGGCATATATATATTTTCAGTTACTAAATGAAGCTTAAAGAATTTTGTTGCGAAACATTCGTGTCGTATGCGGTGGTAACTAAACAGAATATAAATTTTTAAGCTTCTGATAATTTACAATTTTTTAAAAACAAAAATAGAAGACAATTAGTTGAAAACATTCCTTTGAACTCAGAGGACCCCCTCGGAAAACATGTGTTTCCTTATGTAAACTCGATTTCAAATATTTGTCACAATTATCATATAAGTGTCCGGACAGATAAAATATTTTATATAGTAAAATAAGGAATGTTTGTTAAATTTCAACATTTCGAATTATACATGCATGCCATGCTCTTGGCCTACTGAGTTTCAAGACATCTGTAAACGGAGAAAGCGGTAAGGAAATAAGCAGGAAAATGAAAAAACGTAAGAGATTGTTTGGAATCTTAAACTCAGTCCTTTGGAGTAAGATGGCTGAGTTTAAACACCAACAAAAGAATTTACTTATATTCTTTAGTGAAAAGTTTACTGCTGCATTCTTTTGGAATACGAGAGTTCACCAAAACAAATATAAAAACACCTGCACTCCCCAAGAGATTGATTATTCGGCTATATTTTGTGGCGTATCTTGAATAGCCTATGATATAAAGTGAAAAGATAAAATAGTGAATAAAAAAAAAAATCAATATACTCCACAAAAGAGTTGCAGACCTCTTTCGTGGAATATATACCAAGTAGTGTCAATTGTTGACAAAACATGGTTGAAAAGAATCCTTCTACTGGATGTTTACTTGTACCCCTAGAAATAGGAGTAGAGATAGCCCACAGAAAAAAAATAGGAAAAGGAGTATGAAAACAAATAAATTGTGGGAAAAGGTTAAGAGTATGGGGAGATTGGACTCACAACAGGAAATGGTTTTTTTATGCCAGGAATATGATCTACATGTTGTAATTATCCGGCAAAAATACGTCATACTAAAGTGTTTTTCATGAAATGGCCGCGCAAACTTGCAAGATCGAAACTATGTTTATTTATCAGATTATATTAATTAAAATTAAAAAAAAAAAATTTTGTGTTAAAAATACTTACACAACTTTCTCTTACACCAGTTTTCAAAATTGTAATGATAAATTTTATAGTTAGTGTACCACATTTAATGAAATGCGTTGGAGTTCGTCGAAATTCGTCGAAAACTAAAAGAAAACTGTTCAGTTAAAGCGCATTTGTGGTTAACCAATTTTCTTGAAACTCGAAATTTGGGCCATCTATTTTTTTCTAATTAATTTTGTTTGGCTGGAAGAATTATATAATCAACTATGATAACACTTTAGAGAAAAACATAGCCCCACCCCTTCACTAAAAGCCCTCCTAATGAGTTTACCAGGAGAAATGTTTGAAATAAAAGTTGTAGCCCTTTATATGTGTAGTTCACAATAATAGTTTAAAGAAACTCGTTGGAGCCATTGCCCAGAAAATACTAAAAAATACATTTCATTAAAAAAGCGCTTCCGGATATCCGAGTTTTTTTTTCAACACATTTGATTCTAATTAATATTATTTAGATAACAGATTTGTATAGTAAACTGAAATAGCACTTTAGAGGAAACCTAACACCACATGCTTCCAACAAAAATGCCCTTAAATGAATTTTCCCAGAGAAATGTTTTAAATAAAAGTAGTAGATTTTTGTATGTGTAGTTGATTTACCAAGTTTAAAGAAAATCGTCGGAGCCATTTTTTTAAAAAAATTGCAAAAAAGTGAAAAAAAAAAACATTCACTAAAGTGGTACTTCCGGTTGAGAAATTTTGACAGATGACCTATTGCCGGGTCCCATGGAGATACCTTAAAGGAATATCAAGTTTGAATTTTTTTACGATCTTTCGTTTTTGAGCTATGCTTGTTCACACTCAAACACCATTTTCTAAAAACCATTTTTTATTTGGACTCAGGGAACCTCAAAACGGATATTTCCGGTGAAAACTCGATATCCAAAATTTGGCACGATTACAATATTTCCTCTTTCTTACTAGGAGTAAGAGAAAGTAAAAAAGGGCTTAAAATGGTTTCATTTTCATTCCAGTGATCAATCTGGGCTCTTTTTTTTTTTAGGTTTACCCTATATAATATAATCTGAACGAATATTTTAAAGAACTTACTGGGAAAGACCGTCCGCATACATTTTTATCTTTTTAATTATTTAGTACTTTTCTGTTTATATTAACTTTTTTTCTTAAGAGCTGTAGAAAAATCACTAAATTAATGTTGGTCATTTAGCTTCCACTATGTGTCAGATTTACTATTTCTTCAAGGTTAGAGTCAGATAAAATAAAGCAAATTTAATTTTTATCAACGTTTCGGAAATACGTACTTGATTCGATAAATTTATAATAAAAGTTATTTTTTTTAAGACACTCCTTATTATTATTATTATTGTCGGGTGCCTAATGGCGCGGGACCTAAGCCTATGTGGCCTTTATCCCCCCGATACCCTCCATGTCCCCTTAATTAGTCTCCCCCGGTAGCTTACCGGTTAATCTACAATATCCCAAGATATCCCTAAACTCCAACTCGCCCAGGCAATCCTGCGAGATTAGTGCCCTCCCAAATACACGAAACCTAGTTCCAGCGAAACGGGGACACTGACATAAGTAGTGGTACACCGTTTCCCTAACTCCGTCGTCGCAGTTCTGACAAATGGGACTGGACGTCCTCCCTATATTAAACAAGTGAATTACAAGTAGAATTACAGAATAGAGGTGCATCAACAGCTGGAAATATTGAAAACAAGAAATACAGATCTTCTAGAAGAGGTGAATATATAAACTTTTTTTTGTCTGTTTGAATAAAGTACAATACAGTTAATTACTCTTCTCAGTTATTTGTTGTATTGTGAGGAAACTTGGATTTTAACTTTGGTCATTTCAAATGACATAACAAATTTAGTTTTAAAGAGAATTGGTTATAAACAGCGGTCACACATTACTATCATAATGCCCCAGGGGCCTCAAGATAAGTAAATAAGTATAAAATATTACTTCTTCACGATTACGTTCTGAACGTTAGTTACACACAGTATATTTAACCACAAAAGAAAGGATGTTTTTTATCCAATTTCATTTGCCCTAGAAACATGTTCGTAAAGCATTGATCGATAGAGTTATCGGAACATCAAGCTAAAGTTAGGTAGATATTATGTCTAGATAGTAACATAAATGTGTGATAATATTTAGTATCAATCTTTAAAAATACCCAGTAATTTTTTAAGTTAAAAGCAAATTATGAAGAATTACAAATAAAGCAATGAAACTAATTTACACGAGTGATGCAGAATTACTCGAGACACCCAAGTGTGTCCAGTCACTATCCCTACCAAAGTCCTCAGGACCGTCCTGCTGAGGGACAGGAGATACTCCGAAGTTCCCTGCTTACTTGTCTTTATAAATCTTTTGGCTTGGAGGCACCCCTGCGGTGCTCTCCGAAAGGTTCTCACCCATTCTCCCTTGCACTTCATTTTGAGGTACCCTTTCATCGCCTCCCCCGCCACCACCACATACTGAAGAGGTGTTAGCCCCAACAGCATCTCCAATGCCACCGTATTCCTTATATTTTGTACTTCACAGTATTTAATTGTACCATGCACATATTTAAAAGCACGACGAAACTATTAATAAACACTTAAGGGGAGATTGTATGATGGCACTTGTAATGAGAATGTTAATGTCATTGATCTATTATTTATATGAAGTTTATGCTACAATTTTGTTAAAACAAAATAAATCATAATATCTTCATTATTTTTTTTTTATAAAAAAAAAGCTATATAAAATACGGCATTATTAAGGTTATAAAGCTTAAGGTTACTTTCTTGAAATGACATTTTTCTTCTTCAAAAAACTGGATTTTATATAGTTAAAAATGATAATAATAAATTCTTGTATTTTATTAACAACGAAATAGTTTTTAATAAGATTGAAAGTATTTAATAATGTTAGGATACCAGTACGTAGTTAGCGTTGGCTGTAAAACTGCTAATCTTAAACACTAGCTAGTTTCCACTTGATAAAACCAATATATCTTTCACTGTTGTAATAGTAATAAAAGACAAGTACAAGCACAGCCTCAAGGGCAGTTCAAGGGCTCAACGCTGCACACCTTCTTACCTACTGACTCCACTATATACAACCTAAAGATAAAAATAAATTGCTTATACCCCCCTTTTGTCAGTTAGTTATATCGATTTTTATTTATATACTTTCTATGTAAAATAAATAATAATTGTTATATACATTTTGATTTCATCTTTTTTTAATAGGAATTTATTTTTTTTATTGAATCTGAATTTTCCTCTTTTATTTATCGACGAAAAAATTTTATTGCATCAAATATTTATTAAAAACAAAATAAATTGCTCTGCTACGTTGCATGCAATATTTAGATTAAGTCAGTAGTGACGTAATGAATTCTAATTCAGGCTTTTTCTCTTCTAACCGATAGACATAATGGAATCTAGTGTGATATTCTAGCCGGGTTGTTAATGTCAGAATTTTCCTACCATAAACTCTGTAAGATTTTGTATTTAATTGGAGATCCGATTTACACTCATTATTAGAAATTGATTATAGAGATAGTAATTGTACTGAAAACATTCAAGAAGAAGTTTATATTTCCATATGAACTTAAAATTTTAAATTATTACTCAAATAATAAACAAATGGAACTATGTATAATGGGTTTCAGAAGGAGATAAAATGGGTTGTATAAATAAACAAACTAGAAGTATGGGTGAACACTGTATAATCGACAAGTAACACAAACTGCCTGGACTTTACACTAGAATATATAAAATGGTAGTGAGAGGTAAAGAGAAAGTTTGATGATTCGTTGTGACTGCTGTATGAAGTCTGCTGCAAGACTCTCGGTAGACTCCCTCCTATGACTGACACAGCTGTATTTAAACAGTTTCTCCCACTCTAGTCTGGCCTAAACTAGCAAGTGAGACTGTTTCTCTCTCTCTCTCTCTGCTTTGGATCCTTCTCTTCGGGTCCTATTACACTATGTAGTTTCAGTTAGTTAAATTATTGAAACTGAATATCGTTGCAACCATATAGATATTAGATAGATAGATTGCTACAGGGGATTGCCACCTGAAAGATCTATTGTGCCACCTGGAGTCTTCTCAGTGCACTGCCGGCCTTCGAGCAGTGTTCTCTAGCTATAGATAACACTGCCTATCACAAGACAGTGAGCTGTAGAGGCTCCTAAGAAGAAAAAATCTAAGGGTATGCTGGATTCTAACCCGGTAACTCCGCGTAGTCCAGCGCTGCCACTGAGCTAATCCCTTTCTTCTTCCTTGGCTTAGGCCAATTAACTAGGGACGGAGACTCTAGTTTGTGTACTGTGTTTGTCCTTGTCTGTAAAGGGTACAGTGTTTGTAGTGTAAGTGTAATATATACTGTTCTGACGAAGTACATGGAGTGGGATCGCTACTCCCCAAGTAACTGCATGCAACAGATACCCCTTGGGGGCAAAGTACATATTAGGAAATGGTGTAATGATTAGTATCCATACATCCCATGATCACATAAAGACAGTTTCCTGTACAGAAAGATTCAAGATATCCTGATGATGGGTGAACGTTTAACTGGTCATTGACAACAATATCTTTAATTAAATTAAAATCAAGGTAGCGCATAGAGAAAGTGGCATAACAAGCCGCTCCAGAATACCTTATTTTTAGTTTCTCTTATTTATTTTAAATCTGCAACAAAGCGATGCACTTACAAAGTAAACATTCCGACTAAAAGCAGCGTGAATGGAATGATATCAGAAACTTTATGTATCTATTTATTGTACCAATTGCATCATCTCAATGCTTTTACTAAATTCAAAGATATATATTGGCAATTTTTTTATTGATTTATTTTTCTAATGATATGGTCAGCAATAGTACTGCCTTCGCTTATCGCTCATTGGACACTATACTCCCCGAGGACATGGATGGTCAGTTTTTCCTGGATAGGTTTGATGTAGTGGTTATGAGCATGGGCTTGTAACTGGGAAGTCACCCCCCCCCCCCGGTTTGAGCCCCGCGTATTACTGCTAAATTTACATTAGTTTAAAATACTAAATACATCGATAGTGGTAGTTGATTGTTAAGCCTTCCTGAAATAATAGGCATAACTTTAGTATTTTTTATTGGCAATTTTTATATAAAAAAAAAATTATGATTATATCAGTAACGTGGCAATTTCTACAGAACACTATTCACATATACTTTTGTTTCATATCCTACTAACTTTCATAAAATATCACAAAAAAATAAGCTTCAATTTCTTAAGTTATATTACTGGGCATTCTCAGAATATAAATTTTCAAAGCGTAGTTAATTTTGAAACAAATTCAGTAATCGCTATTAAATTTTTTGTAAGATATTCGGGATTGTATATTAATTTTTAAACTAAGGAATTTCTTATAAAATTTCTTATTAGAATGATTAATTCAAAAGGAAACACCCAGAGTTCCAAGAATCAAGTGATGTTCTCTATAAATTTGTAATAAATAATTTTCTCTAAACGTATTGCTTCTTTATTTTTGTCACTGTAATATTTCGTAATCAATTTATGTTAATTTTACATTCTAGATACAATAATGTTAATTCGCAGAACTAACGTGAGAATTGGTTTTTGTAGTCAAATCTCTATTTTCAAAATTCGGAACAACTTGCACAATATTTGCTAAAGGTACTTTTTACCAAATTGATATTTTATTGCCGATTTTCTTGAGGCAAAGTTTGATCAGTAAATATTAATCACCAGGAAAGGAACAGAATTTTAAGCAACACTGAATGGAATAGAATTCAATTGTCCACGGCAAATTCACTGGCCTTATTAACTGCTCGAAGAGAAGTTTGTTTTGTTTTGGTAGTGTACTGTAGAAAGAAATGCAAAAATAATAGTTTTGAAAAATAGTTTATTGAATTTTGACAATATTTAAGCGAAATAATTTTGGAAAATAGATAGTGAATTTACCTTCAAAAATAGTCGTATTTCAGAGTCAGGTACTATAATTTAAGGTCATTGCTATTAAAGAGACAAAGGCACAAGAATCCGTTACGATGCTTACTATGCCACTTGGCCAACTGTTTTGTTAGAGAAACTCCCCCCGCTAAAGCAGGGCATTCTTTAGACATTCTGAATAATACATTCAACCAGTCAACATGAGTGCCAGTCATAAGTTAAAATATTTGAGTTAAATCGATCTAACTAGTTTCAGTATATTAATAAGCATATTATTGTGTTATTGAAAAGCATTTAAATTACTTTAAGGATAATATATTTAATTTAATCTACCAGTGTTTTCTTAAATATTTCTTATTACTTCTCTTCTCTTTATACATACACACAAGCCCTTTACAAAACCGCTCGTGCTATACGCTACTACTACTGCTACAACACATCACACCGATAACATTTCAGTAGGTACTACATAAGAGGTTTAGTCATATATAATAGGATTCGGACAAAATGGGCGACTTTAAAGAGCTGCGCTTGTGTCCATTGAAAATTGTTGATCATTTTATATTGCATCTAATAATGCAATATAAATCGACCATGATGGATTAAGTTCCCCGTATCCGTCCCGATCATTTATTGTAGCTTTTCTCTTGGGTAGCCTGCTCGTGTGGTTACATCCAACTCCAAAGACAAGTAATAATAATATATTCATTTACTTAATAATTAATTGATTAAATTAGAGCTAGCTCGATTTCTAGAGTTCCATATAACAAAATAACAACTCATGTAAAAACAGTTTTATACAAGTCACTGAGTAGTGTCAAAAGATAGCCATTAAAAAAAAAAAATTCATTTTTCAAGTAAAAAATTAGATTTACAACAAGAATAGAAATGAAATAATTTTTTTAAACACCTCCACCTTACACAAATAACCTATTAGCGATAATTTAATAAATTATAACTATGTGCAAATAGGAAATACAACAATAAAACTAATAAATGTTATTCTGTGTGGGATCTATATGTAAACACATAAATAAAACTTCAGAATTAATTGTTATTATTTACAAAAAAATATTAACAGTTATAAAATACAGAACAAAAGTTTTAACAAACAAATCTTGGTGAAGTTAAATCACTCTGCAAACTACATTCTCTTCCATTATTCATGGAATCGATGGCATACAATAGATTCATTTTTCATGTGACGATAATATGTTACACATAGATTATTATAATTCTCAGTTTGGTTATTTTACTACATTTGTTTGTTTTTTTTTAATTGTTGCTTTTTAAAAAAATATAAATGGGGGACAAGTTAATAATTTAAGAAGAAAAATATAGAAAAATGTGTAATTTATATTTAGAGCAGAACTTCATAGCGTTCATATATTTTGTTATGATTATTATTAAATATTTAATAAAATTGATTGATTGCTTTCATTTTGATTAATTGGTTGAACAAAATATTGTCTGTCTTAACCATTGGTGTCCCAATGATTGATGTTGGACGAAAAAAGATTGATGAAAATTATGTTTATTTGACAGAAAAATATTGAGAAGAATTTATAGGGCTTTTTCAATGTATAATTAACTCCCAATTGAGAAATGGATAAAGATAAATAGTTTAAGGCAGGCTGGTCACTTAATCAGAATGCTACAACGAAGGATGACTGCTGTATAAAACTTTTGGAAGCCACAGGCCGAAGAGCAGGTTGATAGATGTCGTCGACCGTGACTCAAGAATGGCAGGTGTGATGAGAAAAATGGCAGGAGAAAATCCTTAGTGGAGGGCAGGGCTTGGTTTGGACTGTAGCGGCGTATGTACGTACATGTATATCATGTAACTGATGGCGTGGAGCTTGGATAAATGCGCCTGGGTTTCATCATTTCATTTCTTGCAAAAGAAAAACAAACCAAAAATACAATAATGTTATGTATAATCACAAAATACCACATAACCAAAAATTTATTATAGAAATTGCACTGATACCTCTATTTGTTAATTGATTAGCTGCTATGGCAAATTTACCAGTCGAACTGAATGGGATACCCAGGTTAAAATGGTTTACATATTCGATCACGTTTCCATCATAATGAATTGAGGATTTTTTTTCATTTTGGGCGATCGACGAAATTCAAGTGTTTTTGTTTTATTAGCATTCAGTTCCAACGAGTTGATTCTACAGTATTCTGAAACCCAGTCTAGTTTCAATTGTGCATCACTGCACGAATCTGCAAACAAAACTATATCATCTACAAATAGCAGGCTTGCTATATCGACATTTTCTTCTATTCTTATTCCTGATAAATTACATGAACTTAAAAGTATCTCAAAATCATATATAAAGACAGAATAATAACGGCGACAGGATTCCCCCTGGAGAACGCCTTGGGTGACCTTCCAATGGGATATTTGATTGTTTTGTATGCCTTTCGCGCTTCTTTCTGGCATACTGAGGAATAATTGCAATGTAGGAAAATTACTTCTTTTATCTACTACATATTTTTCAAGTAATTACTGATTAAATCATAGTGAGAATAACCAACAGTGTCTGGTATTATTATCAAGAAAATTAATTATTATGCTTTTATTTCGATCTTCCAATTAAGTCGTTACGTTATTAATCTTCATTTTAAAATAATCCACCACCCATCACCGAGAAAATAAATGATTAAACCTTATTCATTTTCTATAAATGATTAAAATTTAATAAGGAAGAGTTTATATTGAGAAGTAGTAGTAACGTGCTAATGGAAAAGCCCAAGTATCTGTATTTTCTAGTTCAGTTAAAGTGGAAGTATATTACTATTAGATAAGAAGATATCGACATGTACCATAAGGAGATATCGACAAGTACCATAAGTTGGGAGTATTATTGCCTCCACGTATTTCCTACCACCTGTTTGGTTTCTTGTATCAAAACACTAAATAATAAGTTTACATTTTTTATTATTTTATAAAACGAAAAATTCTATTAAAAAAAAAATAATAATAATAAATTTAAATAAAATTAACTTAATCGTACTTTCTATTGTTCTATTAATAATGGTACTTTCAAAATGACGATTAAACTCTTATTTCATTTTAATTAATTTTTAAGTGAATCTAAACCATAATTTTACAAGATATATACAATTTTACGAATATAATTTGTCTTCACTATCTTATTTTTTAAATTTTATTTTTTTTAAGAGAGGATTCATGTTAAAAATAAATAAAATATGAAAATATCAACACTACAACTTTTATAGTGTGAAGGTTTCTGAAATGCAGGTTATTTAAAGCTGACGATCTCTCAGTTTTTATTAAAAAACATTTTTCTGAGAACAGTTGTTACCTTCTCTTAGTGGTAACGGTAAGTATTGAGAGCTTGTCAAATTTTCGATATCCAGTTTTCACCGGAAATACTTGTTTCAATGTTTACGAGTAAAAAAAAAAAATGTTTTTAGTGAATGGCCTGTATGTATGTTTCATAAATGAAAAAATCGCAGAACGCTCTCAAAATTTTGACATCCACCATACGCAACCACCATCGGCAACTGACATGAATGTTTAAGTTGATATTTTTTATCAATCGAAGGGGCGTGCCCGGATCTTATTTTCCTATTTTTTTTTTTTTAATTTTTTTTTTTTACAATTTTCATTATTACTATGCCGGGTGCCTAATAGCGTGGGACCTAAGACTATGTGGCTTTTATCCTCCCGATGCCCCTCCATAATCCCTTAATTAATCTCTCCCGGTCAGTCTACAATATCCCAGGATATCCTTAAACTCCAACTCGCCCAGGCAATCCTGCGAGAGTGGTGCCCTCCCAAAGACGCGGAACCTAGTACCAGCGAAACGGGGACACTGACATAAGTAGTGGTACAGCCAAAAGTGACATTTCATAGGTAATAGGTGAATCTGTCTCCAATGCACAGAATTAAAGCCAGTTTATGTACGAGGCATGTCCAGTAAGTAAGTGTATGAATTTTTGTAGGTTACAAAAATTTTTATTTGAACAAAAAAATTACCTGGTTACATTAGTACATATGTAAGCTATTTTTCGACATAGTCACCATTCGTCTCAATGCAGGTGGTGAACCGGGGTATTAATTTTCTGATGTCTTCCTCGAAGTAGTTTCCCGCCAACCCCTTCGTCCACTTCTCCACCTCCCCCTTCACCGCCTCGTCGGTTGAAAACCTTCTTCCACCCATGTGCAGCTTCAGGGAGGTAAAGAGATAGTAATCTGAAGGTGCTAGGTCAGGGGAATGCGCGGGATGGTTCAGGACATCCCACTTAAACGAGGCAAGCAGTTTCTTCGTGGCGCTGGCCGTGTGTGGTCTGGCATTGTCGTGTAGCAGGCAGACTGCCTTTGTCAGCATGCCTCTCCTTTTGTTCTGAATCGCCCTCCGCAATTTTTTTAGGGTCTCACAGTATCTTGCAGAGTTGATGGTCTCCCCTTGAGGCATATATTCAATTAAAATTATGCCTTGACAGTCCCAAAACACGGATGCCATGATTTTCTTGGCTGAAATTGTGGTTTGTTTTGGACTTTTTGGTGGGGGGTGAAGAGGTGTGACGCCACTGTTGAGACTGCCTTTTGGTTTCAGGTGTGTAGTGTGCAACCCAAGTTTCATCTCCAGTAATGATGGAACGGAGAAATTCATCTCCATGGCGTTTGTAGCGTCTCAAAAACTCTTGCCCGGCCTCTACTTTTCACACTTGGCGGGAGATTGGATTGACATTTTTCACGAAACGTATTGTCGCGTCGACAGTTCTCAACGTACTGACCTCGAACCGGTCTCGCTGCGGAGGGGAGGAATCAGGCTGCACGAGAGTGTAGCCAACATGTCGATAACAAAATCCCTCCGGCCGTGAGAACCTCAGTACACTTACTTGCTGGACATGCCTCGTACATTCCTAATTTGAGGTTCAAGAACAAGAGAAATTTTTCGGAAAGATTCAAATCCAATTATTATTCGATCAATTCGGGCAAAACTTTGTTAATCAAATTTTGATTCACAATTTTGAAATAAATATCCACGGGCAACAAAATGTTTCAAAGTTATTAATAGAACATAATATCATATTAAAATAGAAAATGATAAGCTCTGTCTTTAAAGAGATTATAAAACAGAATTTCTTCTTATATTATTAGTAAAATGTGGGGGACTAAAACCATGAATAAGATTCGTGCCATATACAACCATTCCGGCTTACCGCTGCCATTTACTTGCGGTCGTTGTGGTAAGGTTATTCTCCCTGTAAGAGGACTTTGAGTAGACAACCAATTAGTTTCTACAGCAAGGATTCTATGCCGGATCAAAGGGATAAATCTGCTTGCTGCTTTTCCCTCTCTCACTCTCTCTCTCTCTGAACGTCATAGCTGCTCATCTTGACTCACATTCTCCAATCTTGTTGCCTTATACAATTTCCCCTGAGGCTCTGTCGCTCCTTTTTTTTTCATTATTCTTACTGAGTTTTAGCATTTTTCTTATTTATTATTACATTATCTTCTTTTCTTCGATTATTTTGCAATATTAAAATTTCTGATAAAATAGATATCTGAGAGCAGTCATTTATTTGCAGATGTATCTATGTGAATAAAGCTCATATCTACTTTTTTTCGGTTTCTTTACGGAACATCTGAACTCTATATTCTTCTTGAACTTCATCTATTTTTTTAAATAAACTAGCTTAACTGTTTAAAATATTCATTCTTACGGCCACGAAACTCCTCTTCGAATTTCTAGAATTACACTATCGCCAAAATTAGATACGTAAGTATTGTTTATTTCTTGAAGATGGATGATTCTGGTTTTGAATTTACTCCTTGGTCAATTTTTGGGTCGTATTGCTTTAAAATGTTTTTTTTTTTTTACTTTAAAAAGATGTAGTTATTTGGTACTGATAATAACAAATTTGTGTTGTTTGGATCAGAAAGCACTGCTAGGAAGGAGTAGTAGCAAAGATCATTTCATTACAATAGAAATGGATCATTGGAGAGGAATGTCTGAAAAAGACAAGGAGAGATAGAATAAGAAATGATGATATAAGGAAGAAGGGAATGGAAGTATTATTATTATTATTATACCGGGTGCCTGATGGAGTGTGACCTAAGCCTATGTGGCTTTTATCCCCCCGATCATTTCCTTAGTTAATCTCCCCCGGTAGCCTACCAGTCAGTCTACAATATCACAAGATATCCTTAAACTCTAACCCGCCCAGGCAATCCTGCGAGAGTGGTGCCCTCCCAAATACGCGAAACCTAGTACCAGCGAAACGGGGACACTGACATAAATAGTGGTTCACCGTTTCCCTGACTCCGTCGTCGAGGAAATGGAAGTAAAGGAGACTATGAAGGAAAGAATTGCAAAAAGGAAGTTAAAATGGTATAAATACCTCAGACGAATGCCCCCTGAAGATGACCGGAAAGAGTAAGGAAGTGGAACCCCCAGAGGAACCGAAGACGAGAAAGACCAACCCGAAGATGGGATGAGGAGATTGTGGATCAGATGGCCGGTAATGGGCTGCGGGAAGGAGACTCATTTTTAGAAAGCAAAATTTTGAGAAATTATTATTATTTTTGTTTTATCGATATTTATTTACACCTGTTATAAGCTTAACAATAGTAAATTTGTTAATTGTGGACAATTCATAGAAACAGGAGCGGAGAAGTCACTCAGTAGTGAAACTCCGAGTTATTCAGTAAGTAGATCACGAGGCCACTGACGTTTTAGTCTTCTTGTTGAATTTATAGGGTTAGTTAGGGATGCAAGTTCACGGACGAGAGGATTGACATGAGATGATAAACTGTTGTGAAATTTGTTGTAACGGAATAGGATTTCTTGACGGACGTATGGTATATTTAAGTCTGTGTGGATTGTATGATTGGAGACAAAGAAAGGAGCTGAAACGATTTTGCGGAGGATTTTGGATTAGAGTGTTTGGATACGATTATAATTAGATCGTTTGGTTGAACCCCACATTTCGGCGCCGTAAGCCCAAATAGGTTTAAGTATGACTTTGTAGATTAGAAGTTTGTTAGTAAGTGTTAGGTTAGAGCGTTTGTCAAGTAATCGCATCAGCATTTTGTAACGTCGAAGTAGTGCCTGTCGTTTGAGTCTGGTATGTGGATTCCAGGTGAGGGCGTCGGTCCATGTATAGTCCTAAGTAGCGAACTTTTTGTACTGGGGGTAAGGCGACATTTTCATAATAAACTGGATCAGAAGTGAGTCGTCTGAGACTGAAGGAAATTGTTTGGCTCTTTTCAGCACTAATTTTGATTCCCCATTTTTGGAGTGAATTCAGGAGCGCCTGTAGATTACGAGTTGCTATTACGGGATCTTTATGTGTAGCAAGAATGGCGGTATCATCAACGAATGTGTAGAGAGTGGAGGTATGTGGCATAGTTGGCATATCAGCTACATAAATGGAGTAAAGGACGGGTCCAAGTATACTTCCTTGGGGAACACCAGCAGATATAGAAAGGAAATTGGAGAAGGATGTTCTATAGCTGACCCTGAAGTAGCGGTCAGTCAGGTAGGATTTTAGCAATAAGTAACAAGCTTGTGGTAGGAAACCTTTCAGCTTCCACATCAAGCCCGGATGCCAGACACGATAGAATGCTTGCCCGATATCCAAGAAGGTTGCCACGCAGTTCTCTTTCTTCTGCGCCAAGAGACGAAGAGATGACGTCTACAATACGATGGCACTGCCATAATTTATCTACAGTTTTTAACGACAATTAAATGCGCGGCAAAAGTTCGATATTTGAAGCACATTTGCCGGTAGCAAGTTAATAAATAATGTTGAAAGAGAACGTTGATATTTCAGTCCAAATTTTCTATCGTCTGATGGGAACTCTCCTGCTTACTTCCACTTTTTTCTTGATTAGGAAAAAGCAGAAATGGATTCGAACTCGGGGCCTCCACTTCTCCATTAGGAGTCCAATGCTCTGGAGATAAGCGCAGCAGCCGAAAGTACATACGGTACAGAGTTGAATATCGGCACCATATTAAATGAAATTTCTTAATTTTTTTGTGTGGTTAATTTCCAACTTCTTACCTTGAGAAAGACAAGTACTACTACCTCAACATCCTTTACCATATTCTGATTTAACATGATTAATTTGTTATGTTTAAAAAATATTTTCAATAGATTGAATTCTATAAAAAGATCTATTTGGTAAATTAACCCACACAGTCTTAAATAGATTCTTAAAAATCTATTTAGCCCACACTAACACTAACACTTAAAAATCTGAAATAACAATGACCTAATAATATCTACAAGGATCTTTTTAGGATGACTAAATTATGGACATGATAGATTTTTTTTCTAGGTCACAGTGAATAGTGATTTTGGAAAATAGCACGGTAGAGCTATTCCCTCTAAATATTTATATAACTTCCAAAAAATGTCGATTATTCTCATAAATCTGCTTAAAATATGAGATCATCTCCTAATGATACTGTGATGGAAACAAGAAACAGAAAATAAATATATTTTAAAATATGTTTAGTAGCAAAAAAAAAAAACAAACAAACTTGTCCGTTGACTAGCAAAAGGATGACTAATCAAAGCACTTGGCCAAACCTACCTACCTATGGCGCAACAGCCCATGAAGGGCCAAGGATTGCCAAACGACAATTTGTATGGGGGGGGGGTAGTAAGTACGCCGCAGTTCCCGCCCCTTTTAGTCATGGCCTTCGCTACCTAGGGCGCTTCTAAATGTAGCTACTTTTTGTCATGATGCTGGGTCAACACCGAATTTGCCCTCACGGGAATCAAACCCTGAATTATTGCACGAAAGGCGAGTGCGCTACCCACTAGACCAATGCGTGAGGACACTCTATTGTACTCTATTGGGCAATTAGCCAAACTCTATTGTAAAATACTCCAAACTCCAATAGTAAAATAAGAGGCCAACTGTTACACAAAGTCAGCAAAAAGTTCTCCACAGCATAAAGTTCCTATCTTTATATTTTCAAAAAGTGTCACTCTGTCCGTATATTGATCTATCCTATTTTATATTTAGTTTAGTTCGTTTCTATGTATAAAATCTATCTAATCATTAAATTAGTTGTCCTTAAGCATGATTAAATTCTAGTTAGTAACTTCCGCTCGTGCCACACTAAAACAAACATACATCAACCATTCAACCAGTTACAGTACAACCGATAAATAGCAGCGGTGAGATCATCACAACCTACTGAAGAAAACCATTGATCACCATTTCTAATTAATTAATTGAAGAATTACAATCCATGTAGAATGTCCACAGCGAAATCAAACTTCACCACCTACAAACCAAACCACCAGTAATACAAACATTGGCCAGCCCCCATAAATTCTGCCTATTTAACAGTTTATCCAATTGGTGAGAAGCAATCACTTGAGGGCATCTTTGCCCATTTGTATGTATACACAGTGTAACTCTACTCCATGTAATCATACGTCTTTAAAACAGTATTTCTCAAATAAACAACTATCCAGTTAACAATTGCTATTTAAATTGTACATTATTTGTTATATTTTTTTTTTACATTATTTTATTCGATTTATTAGACAGAAAAGTAGTATATGATAATTTAGGTTTTGTAATTCCAAAATCATGATATATTCCATAGTAATATAATATGATTATAATAGTAATATTTGATAAATTATTTCCTCCTTAGGATCTTATATCATCTACATCCAAGAATAAACAAAACAAAAAATCATTGATTTCAAAACACAGAGGGGTTATGTTTGTGTTTGGTTGTAGGTAAATAGAAGATGTTTAAACGTAATTGAGTGAAGCGTCTCTGTCAATAAAATTAGAGAAAGTAAAACAATAACAATGAAAATTTCAATAATTTTGTTACGTTTTATCAAAGCAAAAAATAAATACACAGTATAAACACAGTACGTAGTACTGTGGAGTGGTGAAGCATTATCATATTAAATATTCATTGACTGGATTTGTATTGCCACACATGAATTTCTTTTTTACTATTACTTTATCATAGTCACATTTAACAAGATATCTGCGAGAGATCAATTACACTTTTACAAAACACATACTCGTACTTTACAAATATTGTTGGCCTTGATAAAAGTATTAAAATTATAAAAAAGTAGTGAAATATCATTTAGCACCTCACTTGTTTACTTTGACATCTCAACCATCTCTATAAATAATAAACATTCAGTAGTAATTAAATTAATAAACATTCATAATATCTCTAAAACACTATTTCAAAAATACTCTCTCTACTAACAAGAATTCTATATAAATTTTCCAGCAGACATTTATTCCTCTCTTTTATATATTTTTCATGGAATCATTTTAACGACAGTAATTGAAGTTAATGAGGCCGACAGACAAGTCTTCTTTTTTAGCTAAGATTGGTCTCTAACGGTAAAAAGCTTTTCATTACAGTATCTAAGCAACCCTGTAGTACAGTTTAATGGTATTTTTCTTTTATACGAACTTAATAGTTGATAAATTAGAGATATCTCATTAAAAGTTTTCACTACGGGAAATCTTTATAATGAATAGGAAATTTATATACAAAACTTACTGTTGCAATAACTTTTTATTTTAAATGATTATTTTTACACTATTATTTACATTCATAAATATAACGAGTTTAAAATAACATACATTATATTATATTTTTATTAAATTACTTCATACATAACAGCTAAGGATTATTTTCTCACATTCTTTCTCTACTCGATGATGACAACATAAACTTATATTTCGTGTTATTTATTTCTTATAAATAGTTTTAGACTGTATAACTTAATTTCTTTACAAGGTGAATGAGAAATATACCATAAGATGTTTTATCAAATTAGGGAGCAGCTTTTATAATAAAATATCAATGCTCAAAAAGATTCCCTTGACTCAAGATACGAAAGGTGGTTGACAATTTCAGTCAACTGAACAGACAATTTATTTGAGTAATAGATTTAAATAGGCTTCTCTAAGCAAGAACCAATTAACAGGTATAAGGTTCCCTCAAGTGATTGCTTCTCACCAAAGCTGTGGTGTTCTTTTATGGGATAAACATTCACTAGCATGAATTCATCGAGATCTTATTACAAGCATATGCCGATGATGATGTTAATTCTGTAACTGTTGGGATACTGTTTGCCTACTATTTCAGAAGTTATGCAAAATGCACTCAATATGATTGATTTATGGATTGGAATGACAGGACCAGATAGTCTTTCAATTAGTCCCCAATAAGGTTGATTTGACTTTATTTTAATTAATAAGATTGTAAGATTTATGCCTCTTTAAGTTAAGCACGCCGCGATTCCCGTAGCTTTAGTTCTGGCTTTGCTACTAAGTCCTTTATTATCTGAAGTTCTCCCTAATTTTTTTTTACTTTGCTCAGTCAATTTCCGTTTGTGTATCTAGCTTGACTGCTCGCAACAAACGCAAGAATGGTGGCTTTAGACTTTCGCGGGGGTTTTCATGGTTTGCCATTAGTGGGTGATGCTGTATATTCAGATTTAAAGAAGTTAATGATAGATAGTAAACCCAATTTAATATTTTTTTTTTTATGCATCCTCTAAGAATTTCATTACATACTAATATTTTATAAACATCTGTGTTTCTATATATAATAATTATAATAATGATAATTACATAACTAAAATATGTTATATATATAATATAAAACAGGTAATTCCTCTAATTCATTATTAATACAAGGACAATCCATTGTCATATCATGTAATAATTATTTATTCCTTTTAATTAACTTTTAATTAATCTAAATTAACTTTTAGAAAACATTAGAAATTTACAGAACATTTCTCTATTAGAATTATAATAATTACAGTAAAAGAATGTCGAGTGAATGTCCATTCCCATCACTTGTGTTTTTCTTTTTTAAATAAAGCAATGCATCAAATATTCTAATAGAATAGAGATGCTGTTTTTTCAAAATTCATTTTTCGAACTAAAAGATATGGAATAATGGATTTTTGAAAATCTGATCTGAATCAGTGCAATGCAATCTTTTGTAGAAAAAAAAAAAATTGAAACAAATAATCGGATTAAATATAGAATTCTCATTATTAAAATAAGTCACTTTCTTTCAATAAAGTAACTAACAATGCTTGAAGAAATGTTTCATTAAATATTTCAAAAAAAAAAGAAAAGCTTTAGCATTTTTCTGGGTCATGAGATGATGATAGAAGTGAATACTTTGGGCTTAACTAAAAATTCTTCCTTAAAGGCATAACTTTTTTTTTTGTCTCGAGACAACTGATCGATATAATCTACTTTTTTACCATAGTCTTTCTAAAGAAATATATAAATTTGCCAAAGAATATTGAAGTAGTATGGTTTGATAGTCTTCAGAACTTTGTTAACAATATAATGGTATCTCAGCTGATTGTCTGATTGACGTTAATGAAAAATAATTTTAATGAGATATAGGAGTAGCTATTCAAATATCTGTATTTACTAGTGTCCCCAATTTTTTAGTGTAATAAGTATAAACGATAAATGAAATCATTTTTTTCTGTAAAGTAAATAGTCAGTGAAAAAAATCTTCAATTTTTGATCAGCACTATCGTCTTTAGTAAAATTCCTTTTGGTTCAATTCTACTGAAGGCTCAACCGTGACAAGTATAGCGTTGCGAGTCCTAGAGCGACGAACACGGGGGTTTGGGAACCGCGACATATATGACTACAACTATCACAATAAAAGGGGGTCTTGGCGGTTTTGTGAACAACTCCAGCTGTGTATGAATGAGCTCAAAAAAAGAGGGGGAGGGGAGCAGATTGTATTTTTACAATAAATTTTACATAAATTATAACACCTATTTTCCTATTCACACCTATTTTCCTATTCACCTATTTTCCTTTCCTATTCACGCTGGCGTTCCACAAGGAAGCATACTCGGTCCCCTTCTTTATACACTATATACTGCTGACCTCCCACTACATTCTGATATGGTCACCTTCACCTTCGCCGACGATACGGCCATCCTATCCCCTCGTAATGATCCCGTCATGTCAGCTAGACATCTTCAATCCCATCTCAACATCCTTGAACCCTGGCTCCGAAAGTGGAGAATAAAGGTGAATCAACTCAAATCCAATTACATAGTCTTCACATTAAATCGAAAAACCCTTCCTCCTATATATTTCAACCACATTCCTTTACCTCCCGTCACAAAAGTTCGTTACCTTGGTCTCAATCTTGACAAACGACTAACCTGGAATCCCCATACTCGACTAAAAAGAACTGAACTGAATAACAGATACAAAATACTAAAAAACTTCTAGACAAACGTTCGGAACTTACATTACATAACAAACGACAACTATATTACTCTCTATTAGCCCTATTTGGACTTACGGAATCGAACGATATGGGACAGCCAGACATTCAAACTTTTACCGCATTCAGTCCCTACAGTCTAAAATCCTTCGCACTATAGTCAATGCTCCCTTCAACGTTTCCAATCACACCATCCATAACGACCTAAAAATTCCCTTCGTTTCTGCAATAGCCAAGTCCCGTTATCTAAAGTTCCATTACCAACTATCCTCTCATTCAAATCCACTTATCCAAGCGCTCTCAACCACAACTCTCCCCTCTAACCCATTACGGCGATGGCATCGTGATCATCTACTTACACAATCGGCTGTCTTAGGACAGTTGTGAGACTCCATTCTTAATGGTTTGTTACGGCTGCCATCGCTGGATGACAGTCGTTCACGTAGATCAGGTCGTGTGCCGCGGCCTTTAGCCAATGCACACATAATTCGCACATTATCTCTTTTACTTACTGCATGTAAATTGTGCAGTTGTAAAAATCAATAAAAATGTTAAAAAAAAAAAAAAAAAATTATAACAGAAAACAGAATTATATAATTTTCTATTTGATAGTATTAAAATATAGTCAATATATTATTGTTAGAGGAAAGGCATTAACTAAGTGGTTAGCGCAGTGGACTCTCACGCAGAGGACCCGGGTTCAAGCCCAACTGTGCTACCCTTAGATTTTTTTCTTCCTAGGAGCCTCTACAGCTCACTGTACGGTGATGGACAATGTTGTCTGTAACGAGAGTACACTGTTCGGTGAGCGGTAGTGCACTGAGAAGGCTCAGGGCACTAATGACCATAGATGTTGACGCGCCTTAAATAAAAAAAATATATATATATATTATTATTTTTAAATACTGGGTACCTATCGGCATAGGACTACCCAATATGGGTTCCCCCCCCCCAATTCATCTCGGTCGTCTACCAGTCTGCCTACAATATCCTAAAATATCCTTTAGCTCTAACTCTCCCAGGCTTTCCCATGAGAGTGAGGCTCTCCCAAAAATTCGAAACCTAATGCCAGCAATACGAAGACATAAATAGTGATACATCTTTTCTCTAATTCCATCATCACAATTCTGACATATGGGATTAAACGTCCTTCCTATATTATGTAAATGACAGCCAGTCCAGTCACTGTACCTACTAAAGTCCTCAATGTTATCCTACTCAGAGACAGGCGATAATTCGAAACCATATCTGCTTAGTGTCTTTTTTTTATAGATTTTGGCCTGGAGCCACCCCTGCGTGCCCTTCCAATGTTTCCCCAAAACTCTAGTCTCCCAAAATCGAATACTCAATATAAGTATATATAAACTACATTTTAAATTACAATTATAAAAGTTTCACAAAAAAAAATAATACAATACAAACAAAAAATCTGACACCAATTTCTATTACTATAATTCTTACTGGTTTAAAATGAAAAATTTTTCATCCAGCTTCGCATATTGCCTTTAATATCTATTCAGACGGGGGAAATTTCTTACAATTATGAAAACTTGAGAGAGTATGGCGAGATGTCCCTTCTTCCCCCGGAACAACTTTAAAAAAACAATTTTCTCCATAAAAGGTTTAGCAACATATTTAATTCTCATTCAATTACATAAGTGGGAAACTTTATAATTAACTGAAATTATAGGAAAGAATAAGCCAATTAAATTAAATTTTGTCAGAAAAAGTTTCGAGCAAGAATCAAACTTTATAATTAAAAAGTTTGATTCTTGCTTGGTAAATTTGCTTATTCCGATAATTGTTAGTAAATATAATTTGTTTTATGTAATTAGTATACCTAAATGGTCGAATTTAAATAAAATCGCAACATATTTAATTAAGAAATCTGTAGAATAAATTTCTTCGAAAAATAATTCAAAAAAACATAAGTATAATAAAATATAATGTATGTGTATGATAATCGTATAAAGCTAAAAGAAAATCGTTGTGACGTTTGCGAGGATGTAGCAAAACAAAAAAAAGGACGATTCAGAACAATTCATTTTTATCGTAAAAATGCAAAAAAAAAAATTTAATGAACTTCAGAAAAGAAAGTCATCGAAGTTTCTCATGACAGATTTTTTACTTATAAAAATTATACATTAAAATATGTAAATTATAGCAGTAGGAGAAAGTGAAAAGATAGTCACACAAAGAAGCAACTTTATCCCTAATGTAGAAGTAATTAAAATATGATAAACTATATTAGCATCTGTAATGACATAAAGAAAGCGCCTGTCAGTTAGGATAGGTGTAGGTTGTTTCTTCAGGGGAACCTGTTAAGATATGTAGATTCCTACTTATTTACATATGTATTGCAAAGAGCATTGGGTAAGCACAAAAGAGGATCGTATTGCTGCTGAGTAAAATTACTTTTAAATAGTTACATTGTTTTGCAACAATTTGGGATCAAAAAGCAGAAATGTCCGTTGGCTATAGTTTAAAGAAGCCAAAAAAATTGCATTTTTGCATTTATTTCAGTTAAAGATGCTCTTAATCACATTATCTTTATTGTGAATGTTAAAATTAAATTCATTATACAAATTTCCATGAAAGAAAGATTTTTATTTTCATAGAATAAATACACCACCATTTATTGTAACAAGTATTAAGGATACATAAAGGAATAAAAATACAGAATAACAGAGAGGAGAATCTACCCAGTGGCAGGTAACACTCCAAAATATTACTGTTTATATTTTAAATACGATTACTTCACTTTCACTAGGGAGTAAATCTTTGAGCCAGCGCCTATTCAGTCGGCAGGGATGATTGTTAGGGATCTGGCGGGAAAAAAGCTGTGTATCAGTGGAGTTAGGGTTCTTAGGAAGGGATTTGTTTGGACTTACGATAATGAGATAGGATCACTTCATTTATATAGGAAATTTTTATGTCCTTAAGGATGTTTTCATTTTATATATATATATATAAAACAGGGAGAAATTACAATCTTCCTCAGGATTTTGGATTGGGCAGTTTGGATACGAAGGGATTGGAACGCTTAGCAAGAGAATCCCATAATTCCAGACAATAGGCCCAAATCAGCTTCAGTATTGCGTTGTAAATTAGTCTTGTTAATGAGGGATAGGTTTGATCGTTTATGTAGGGGTAGTGAACCTCCACCACTCATCCACTCTAGCGGAGAGAAACAGCCCCTCTCGCACAGAGAGGAGAGGTTCGGCCAGTATATATATATATGAGAGAGAGGACAGTCAAGGATCATTCTGTCCAATTCAGTCTTACACATCAGACATCATTCTGTTGATTCACACTCCGTACATATCATTTAGCCACGTCAGTCTGTCAGTTCAGTTCAGTTCAGTTCTAAATTCTAAAGTGTAAAGTCGTTGGGAGTCAGTTATATATATACACATATCAATTATATATCTTAAACCAATCTTAAGGTGTTTATCTATCATCATCAACAACCAACATCTCCTTACAACACCCTTACAGTTTACCTAATAATATGGAAAGAGTTTTGTAACGCTTCATCAATTCTTGTCGCATAAGTCGAGTATTCCAAGTGAATCTTTTGTTTATGTCTAGTTATCGGACAAGAAACACTGGTGGAGATGTCATTTTACGGAAGGTACAAATGAGTTTGTATCTGTACAGTTAGCATTCCAAATTTGTAGGATCCAAATTGTTATTGTCGTTTTCGAAAAAATGCCAAAAAAACTTAGAAACTATAAAGTCGGCTCGATTCTAGTTAACCTATTTTCTTCATTTTAGAATTATCCTATGGTTCTACTGAACATTGATTTTATGTAAGTGATAAAAACCATACATTGTTGTGGTAGCCCGAGAGGAAAGAATAGAGAAGATAATTTAGGAGAGTAATAAATATACTAGTAGATATGCTGAACACTGATATAATGTATTAGAAACACAAACTGCCAGGACTTTTACACTGTTGAATGATATTTGAAAATAAAATAGCGAAAGAATAATTAAGAGAGAGAGACAGACTTGTTGAGAAAAGAAGGTAGAATGATGTTGTTGACTGACTGGTGTTAATAATTCTTCTAAAACTATTCTCTGTATAGCTAGCTTGCCTCTCTTTTATACGGAATTCTCCCTCCCTAGTTTGGTCTTGGTAGGGAGTAACTAATGATTCGGATCGTTGGTTCTTCGGATCCTCACGAATCCTAATGTTTCGGATTCCATTACTTTGTTCTAAAGTGGCTCTTTGGTGGAAAGCATATCATAGAATCCCCAGTTCTTAGAATCAATTTTTAAATAAAAGTGATATGCATTTATTTTAATGAAAAAATATTCAATAAATTCGTATTCGATAATGGATTTTAGTCGAAGCTCTTATGTCAGATGCGATGTGACTCCTAAACGTGATATCATGTTTGAAGCGTCCTGCAATTTTTCATTTTTATGATATTTTGTTTACACAACCCCCCTCTATTTTCTGTACGTCATTAAAAGAAAAAAAAAACAATATATAATCTCATAATTGGGAGGGGTTATTGTCGCTTAAATATTATAGCTGTTAAATACATAATGTGGTAAATTATTTAAACATTTTAGAAATTCCATTTGTCCCAATGCTTTTCTCTTATTATCATCATCACACTTCTTGAAAATATAACAAGTGCAAATTAGAGAAGTTTATCATTGAATTCTGTGCTTAATTAGTTTCTACAATGAATTCATGTAAAATTAATTTGTGTGTATATCACGTAGTTATGAAAATGTGATAAATTAGTTTATTTTATTTTATTTTTTGTCATTCTTTAATTTTAACTTTTTAATTATACAAATATTAAAATGGCTTATTACGCAATTTTATTCTTTTATATTCTTATATATATATATATTCTTTTATAGAGATTTTAATGAGTTTTTTATTCATCCCCCACCAAAATCTGGTGTGAAACATTCACACGACTTTCTCATACTCCTATACAATTATATATAAAATGAAAATTATTCTTTAACTTTCAAATTTCACTAATTTGTCCTAACGTAAATATAAAGGTGGTGGTGGGGAGAGGATGAGTATCAACCTACCAACTCAGATTGTAGGAAGAGACATGAAGAGCGCGCCAGTAACATAGAAACAACCCTATTTATATTTGAAGTTTAACGCCACGAATTCCGCAGAACTATCTAAAATCTAATTTTCTTTTTTTTTTTGAAAAATGTTTCAAATAAAAGATATAACTTTACATCTGTGCAGTTAGCATACCATGATTAAACAAAATTATTCTGGCCGTTTTCGACAAAAAAATCAAAAATCTCAAGTCTATTCTGTAAAGTCCCACTTACGATTAACCGATTTTCCGATTAACCTGGAATTCTAGCAATACTTGTAATTTACATTGATACTTATGGTAGCAGAAGTATACATTGTATTGAAGTGATAATTTAGAGGAAAGCATAACGATATTATATTTGGCAGAAACCCCTGTCAAAAAAATTACATTTCCTTGGAAAATCTTTTAAATAAAAGTGATAGGTATTTAGGTATATTAGTATACAAGGTTTGAAGAAAATCACGAAAAAACATTACAACGACATTACTTAATAGTTTTTCATTTTCTCGCAATTTTCTCAAAAATGGCTCCAATTAATGTCACAGTTTAGAGTGCTGGCTTTTGCCCCTAATCTTCGGTCAAATGCGATAATAGTACCTGAATGGAATATTAAGTTTAAACTTTCTGCCTACGATTGGTTTATTATATTTCCTGTTAGCAGGTGTAAGAAAAAGCAAAAATAAATAAATAAATAATTAAATTATTATATAATCTTATAGGGAAAAATAAATAACCAACAGCTTTGTGCTAAATTTTGGAAAACCAAAGTTCTATATTAGATTATGTTTAGGAATGCTAGCAGATTTAAAATGAGACATGACAGGAAAAAAAATACGATCAAACAAATCAACGAAATCTGACAATTTCTTGTGGTAAATATTGAAATATTCTTTCTTTACATATATCCATACATACATACATCAAAGCTTAAACAAAATAATGGTAAAAAATAAAACAAATCAAATAAGACTTGAAATAAAATAAAACAAAAATTAATTTATCGTATTATTTTTCCAAAATAAGGTTGTTTTATTTTCTTTTATCTTTATAGAAGTTTGGTTCCGCAGGGCAGGAAAGCATCACAGATATTTTCCGTGATAGCCTGCTTCTTTTTGCGGTCATCGTCCCTATTTCCAGCGTTCCCCCATCATCAGGATGCTTTTTGTCAAACAATGTGACAACATAGATTTGCACAGAACAAATTTATACACAGAGCAAATTAGTGTATCAACTAAATTTGTTTCTGTGCAAATCTATGTTATCACACTGTTTGACAAAAAGCATCCTCCTGATGATGACGAAAGCCCGAAACCGGTGGATGACCACAAAAAGAAGCAGGCTATCACGGAAAATATTTCTGATATTTATACAAGTAAATTAATATTCATTTTCATAAGAATATTAGTTTGACAATGATTCCATTGTATTGTTTATAACAGTTCTGACAAATAATTTCATTTTATGCCCGAAGTGCGGAGTATGATGTTTAAACAAAACACAAACAAATACATGCATACACGTAATATGTACTTGTATATATTCATACTTTTGGTAAGGAAAAGTACAACTTTACTGAATGATTTTATTTTTTTTATTTTTTTGCAATTTTCTCTAAAACGGCTCCAATGGTTTTCTTTAAACTTCCGTATATCACCAATACACCTAAATAACCGTCACTTTTATTTGAATTTAATTTAATTTTCCAGAGAAATTTGACCTTTTTTGGGGGAGGTTTCTGAGGGAACAGTATCGTTAAGCTTTCCATAAAGTACAGCTTCAGTACAATGTATGGCTCTACCACGTATCCAGTAGTAATTTACTTTACAATGATTGCTAGAATTCCAAATTTGAAGAGAGTAGGTTAACTGGAAGTACGACTTTACAGAATTGAGTTGAGATTTTAAGTATTTTCTTAAAAATGGCTGTAACAATTTAAACATGGTATACTATCTGCACAGATATAAAGTTTATCACTTTTATTTGAAACAATTTTCCGATAAAATTCATTTTATGGTATTTTGGAGTATCTATGCCATTTTATATTTTAAATGTTACATGAGTTAGTGTAATGTTTCTGGATTAGCTTGTAAATAGATTTTTTTGTTTCACCTGCCAATCTCATCAACATGTAACTTGCCAATTTTATGCCGTATTTATGTTTTTTTTTTTTTTTTTTATTTAAGGCGCGTCGACATCTCAGTTCACTGCCGGCCTCGGGGCAGGGTTCTCTCGTCACCGAAAACATTATCCATCACCAGTGACAAACCAGGAGACAGTGAGCTGTAGAGTCTCTTAGGAAGAAAAAAATCTAAGGGTAGTACAGCTGGACTGGACCCCAGGTCCTCCGCGTGGGAGTCCAGTACGCTAACCACTTAAATCGATGAATTGGGTGAATAAATGATCTTATCTTTAAATTGATTTAAATAACATATTTAATTATTATATAGTAGTTAGAAAAAAAAATATAAAAAAAAATTAAGCAATAATATTTGCCCCAAATACTAGATATAATATAAAAACATTGGATTTTCCCGATTTAATATAAAAAAAAAAATTATTCGTATTACCATGTATATGAAACTTAAAGAGAAATATTGTTTGTACATAGATAAAAGGAAAGTGTCTCCTGCTATAATATTACTTATGAGGTCCTTGAGGTTTTCTACACGTTTCCTTCAGGCTATAAAAAACTCTTTTAAGAATTCAAACATGTTTTTCTACAAATCTATATTACTAGTTTATTTTAGTCTAAAACATTCCTTTTGTTTATGGTTGCATTGTACATTTGTTTGTTTTTTCTTTGTTTAATATTTGTAGAATGCTATTATCCTATAGTTCTGTTATTTGCCACTTTAAAGATACTCCAAAGGCTCAACATTAATTACGCGCCTCTCCGTGGTGTACCCGGAGTTGGTGACCGGTTCTTGGGGAATGCTGGACACCTCTGCCGCAAGTGTGGCAGAGAGAATGAAACTCCGGCCCATGTTCTTGGGCATTGTCCAAATAGTATGCTCCTTGTGACGCGGCGCCATCACCGGGTTAAGCACACAATAATGGATCTATTAGGCGAAAAAGGTTTTACATGCCACGAGGAAGTATATGGCGTCGATACTGACGGTGCTTCAAGGTACGCCGATATTATTGCCTTTGCCGAGAGTGGGAAATCAGCAATGATCCTAGATCCCACAATTCGTTATGAGACTAATGACTGTGATCAGGCAAGTAAGGTGGATTTGGAGAAAAAAGCCATATATGAAAAGTGCATTCCTTACTATAAAGAAAAATTTAGAGAGCAATATGGCGATAGGGATTACACTGTTCACGGCCTGTGGTTTGGGGCAAGAGGTACTATCCCGCAGACAACTCGAGGTTTTTTGGACGAGGTCGGTGTTGACCCATCTAAATTGACAAGCCTAGTGGAGTCAATTATTATAGACTCAGTAGGCATCATACACAATCATATATATAGTTATTAATTTCTTCTCCCCCCCCCTCTTTCTTTCTGTTTACTTTTTTATCTTCCTTCGTGACTTTTGATATTTTATGTTCCCGTATCAAATAATTGTTTTATTTACACTGCACATTGCGACATGCTTGCATTACGCTTGCTTCCTTTATCCTTTATTTTTATTATGTATGTACTGTTGTCTTGGGATAGATCAGAATGCTGTGTTTTTGCACCTCAACCAAAGTTGAGCAGCCTCTTTTTATTGTAAGTCTATTCAATAAAATGTTTTCTTCATCTAATAATAAAGTTATGGTTCGTAAATATCAGAAAATTATTAGAAAATTCAGACAGTACTCTCTTTGGTTATTTTTATAACCTATAAAACGCAAAAAAGAAACAACAACTGATGTGCCATTTTTTTTATCATGAGTTTTTAGATTGTTATAGGGGCTTACGGAACTCGTCTGCCCAAGTTAAGGTAAAAGGTGGCTGCTCAGACGTCTTCAATATAAACAGAGGACTTCGACAAAGGGATGTGCTGTCAACCTTGTTATTCAACCTTACTGTAGAGCATGTAAATTAGAAATATATATTTGAACCGAAATGGAACGATCTTCAACAGATTCAGACAGTATCTTGCATACGCAGATGATGTCATCCTAATCGGAAGGACTTTCAGAGCCATAGAAGAGAGTTATGACCCATTAGAAAGAAAAGCAAAGTCTGTGGGTTTAAAGATTAATTACGAAAAAACTAAGTATATGCTGGCGTCAAGGTTTGACAACGTAATTTGTCGGTCTAATTATGTCAACTTAAACGGAAGGCGTTTCGAAAATGTTAATTTGTTCAAATGTTAGGTCGTCAAGAGGTGACAAGCGAAGTTAAGGATGCTGCTTCGCATTGAATTCCAAAATCATTTCGCGCAATCATAAGCTCCGGATTTATAAGACAGTTGTTCGCTCTATAGTATTATACGCGAGTGAAACCTGGTTACTTAAACGAGGTGACTGCGATATGCTACGAGTTTGGGAAAGGAAAATTCTGAGAAAAATTTTCGGACCTAAGCTGCAAAACGGGGTATGGAAAATAAGAGGTAATCAGGAGTAAAAAGGAATTATATGCGTCATCGGATCTGGTCGCGGAAATTAAGGGGAAAAGGCTTGACTGGTTGGGACACGCGGAGCGAATGGATAGGAATTCAATAGTAAGCAAGTTGCATAGAAATAAGCCCGAACGTAGAAGAAAGGTGGGCAGGCCGAAAGAAGATGGATGGAGGAGGTAGAGGAGGACTTAAGAAAGCTCAAGGTCAGGAGATGGAGGTCGAAGTAGTGGACAGGAGTTTGTGGAAGAAAATTACGAAGGAAGCCAGGGCCCTTTTAGGGCTGTAGTGCTAAATAAAATAAAAAAAATAGGGGATTACTGTACTGCGACCTGAAAGATCTGATTTTTTATTTTATACGAAAGCAACTCCAATTTCCAGCCTTGGAAACTTGCTCCAAAAGCGGGATATGAAGTGTAATTATGTTAAAAACGTTCCGCCATAGGTTTATATAATAGTTTATTTGAGTTTCAGTTTCATTTTGCGTTTTTCTCTTAAAAAGAGGTTTATAAATGATATACCTTCCTAATTGGCATCATTTTCTCAAGGACGATAAAAATCAAATCAAATCACATAACTTCTACAATAATTTTGTTAATGATGTTAAGTGATTTAGAAACTAATACTTTTAATTAACAATATTTCTAATATTAAATAAATATAGAATCTAATCATTCATTTATTTAATTTAGCAGATTTTTTTTCAGGCTATTTCCAAAACTGGCCAGCTAACGTCCTGTGTATTGATAATATAGAATTTCACGCAATGTTAAATATTTTTTCAACAAGTTCCATCAAATTAAACCTTTTTGGGGATTAAAATATAGAAAAAAAGATTTAAATGATTGAAGAAGCTTTAATTTGTTTGAAAAAAAGGTTTAATTAATGCAATTGATAGGAAGTTTAATTGACTGGAAAATTATAAGTAAAATTATGGACTATTTATTTGAGACTAAAAGCTAATATAATTAGAAATTAATTTTTCTATGACAACTGTATTATGATAAATAAACGAGCTTAATGGCAAGGTTCTTCAACTTGATTATTAATATACAGGGTGTCCCATTTAAACCGGGCCACTTTTGAAATTGCTCTTGTGTTGAAGCAAGATATCAAAAAAGTGAACATAACGTTTGTTGAAGTATTTTCGCTCTAGTTTATGATGGTGAATATTGAAAACTACTAAAAAAAAAAAAATGAAGAAAAATGCCGTTAATTTCACTTCAATATTTCAAACCGTTGCCGAGATATTCAATCATAAAGATTAAATTTTCGTCGTTTTTTTTCCTATTTCTTTGTTTCATAAACTAAAATTAAAAGCGGTTTTTTTTTAATTAATTTCTAATAAATAAGAGAGTTCAAATGCTGATAACACTTAAAACTTATTTTAGAACCACCATTAGGGACTTAAAAATCAAGTAAAACATCTTTAAAACAAAACAATATTCCAGTTTATTTACAAAAAAATCTATAAAAAAAATATTTTCTATATATTCAAAATTAACTAGCGAAAACATTTCAACAAACGTTATGTTCACTTTTTTTGATGTCTTTCTTCGTTTAAGACTTATTTCGAAAGTGGCCCGTTTAAATGGGACACCCTATATAGTAGACAGCTAGAAAGAAATATATGTCATAATGTGCTTGAAAGAAAAGTAGAACTGAATGTACACATTTCTTATAAATTTCCTTGAGGTAAATGACCACGTTTTTTCTAATCGATTTCATTAAGTAGGTTCAATTACTCAAAAAGTAATGTTGTTCATCAGGAATTTACATTACATTTACATTTACATTATTATTATAACCAAAAGATCTTTCCTGCAGAAATGACCATAGTCTGTGGAAGTTATTTTAAATAAATTTTATTCTTAAATTAAGAACTGGATTATGTAATTAGTCAAAATTAATAATAAATTTGATTATATATTTAATATTTCGTAGCAATAATTTATTTTCTACATAAATTCGCAGCACTTCTGCTTATTTAAATAAATAGAACGAATTCATCAAGTAACATCGCAGCATTTTGTTTTGGGAAATAATAGAATATATTACGGCATGTATACATTACAAGCAGCCAAGGGCATTTATCAAACGGTTTAAAGAGGACACATGTACAAGCCTGGGAGATGTAACATCCATATCTCCTCGCGCAAAGTTTTCCTTCATCTTTCGTCATTGGGAGGAGTTTTCACTAACACTTGTGTTAAATGTAGGTATGGCAAGCGTATAATATATAATATGTAAATTTAAACACTAACAATGAGTCGTAACTTTACACAAATTATTTATGAAATATAATTCTTAAGAGATGCAATTATATTGTCTTATCTAAAAAGTATGTATGAATTTTGACTTTCTCTTATTTCTGAGGGGAAGAATTGCGTTCGTATCAAATTGATAAAACTCAAAGTAGACGCTGGAAAAATCAAAGGCCTCTGATTTAATAAGAAATAATTTTTAGAAATTGTTTTCTGCACCGAGAATCGCCCAAATATGGTGAAGCTGTCGTCGGTAGAGGTCACCGCATTAAGCGGAATCCGATTATAATTTATAAACATACCTTTCTCTTTAATTTTAACAGAATAAAGCAGTATTTTCGTTTTTAGTTGTAGTAATAGTTACTGCAAAGTTGCCAAATGTTTACATTTGAGTTATTATCAAGGATATTTTCCGTGATAGCCTGCTTCTTTTTGTGGTCATCGACCGGTTTCGGGTGTTCGCCCATCATCAGGATGTTTTTGTCAAAACAGTTAATACTCTGAATGTATTAACACTGATATGAATGTGTTAATAAACTGAGTGTAATAACTGAATTTGCTCTGTGCAAGACTATATTATCACACTGTTATGACAAAAACATCCTGATGATGGGTGAACACCCGAAACCGGTTTCGATGACCAAAAAAAAAAAAGCACGGTATCACGGAAAATATCCCGGATGCTTTCCAGCTCTGCGGAACCAACCGCAACAACTATTGAGTTATTATCATAGTTACATTTTTTTGATATCTTTCCAGTCCAAAAAAAAAATGGTTCTTAGAAATTGGGTGGCAATATTCTCGCTTCTCTCCCACTCTCGGATGAGCTTGTTTTCGGTAAAAATAAAGGTAAAAGAAAATTTGCCAGTAAGAGAATTTTGAATTTTTGTAATTTGAAATTTTAAAGAGAATTGCATTCAGTGAAATTAGTGTGATTTAATAACATAAGTAATGTAAATGATCAAGATTATTGGGCCAAAAATATTACCATGACGAACCGTGGCTTACATAGTTAAAAGGTTATATGTTGCCCAATTGACGCAGAGGATACCTTTTAGAGAGATGTGATGGATGCAAGAAACTTGGAAATAATATTAAAAAAATCAGAAATGTGACATTTCATTGCAAAAGGGCTAGCCAGGTATACAAGTCCAGTTACTGGTACGGTACAAGAACAATTATGGCATTGTACTACCCCTTCTCCTCACAGGGGAGGAATTGAAGAAACAAAGAAAAGAGATATTTTAAAGACAGACTTGTACTAGAAATCAAGGTGGAAACATATACCAGTATTACGTTATAAGAAATTATTATATTTTATTGTGATATTCAAAGTAACTTAACTTCTCTTAGAGAATATATTTAATTTAAACTACCAGTGTGTTCTTAATTATTCTTACATTCTATCTCAAGCAAACATACAAGCCCTTTTCGCTAAAACGCTCACGCCACAAGCTACCTACACACATCCACACCATAACATAACAGAGATCTACAATAAGAATTATAAAATAACAATGAGGAAAAACTTGTTTCTTCTTCCATAGTGTACCCGGATACCGAACGTGATCAAATGCTTGCGCTAGATTGAGGAAGGACTCCCGAAACATGCCACTTTCTTGAAATGTGACGATACGATCTCCTACACGATGTCCATAGTGAATAGTTGAATGGTGGCAAGAATGCTGCCAAATCCGAATTGTGTAAAATATATCTTCAAAATAAGAATTGAGTAGTGACCTTCTTTCTTTGGGATTTTCCCGAAATGGTGTATGTAGGAATTTTCTGTCTCCTATTTCAATTCCCATCCTTAGACACTTACTAGACCAGTCCCTTAGGATCACGTCCAAATATATTTTTAAAATGGTTTGAGATAAAAGCCAAAGTAGGATTACTAGATAGAAGCAAAAACAAAACAAAAAAACTAGAAAATGATCAAAAAATAAAAAAAAAATAGGAGTAAGAGAAAGTAATATACGAATAACAGTAATAAGAAGAGAGATAGAGAGAGAACAGGTTTTTACTACATGAAGAGATAAAACGAAGTACTTTATAACTAAAGTAGATTTAATGTTACGACTTTGCTAGGTAATAATAGCAGTGGTCAATTGTGGAGAGTTGAGTGCACAGGCTCTATCTACCTTGGTCCCTAACCAGCATTTATAAACTGACGCTACTTGACGATAAAACGTCATATACAGTACTCATACTTGTAACAAGATAGTTCATTGCTATATATATATATATATATCTTCATAATGTCTCTAAATATTAACCACTTCTATTGCATAATTTCAACAACTTAGTTAACATTATGTAAAATTTAGCTTCTACTGTAATTAATGAAATAAATTATAAATTTGTTTATAACTTGTTTAAAATTAAATTTTGAACTGTAGGCCTTCTAATTGAACCTTTGTTTTTGATTAGTTTTAAGCAAACTACTTAACTCTCAACATCTTATTTGAGGTCTTCAAATACCTACCACTACCTAGTTTACACGAATAAGTTGTCCCGATAATGTCACGTGGTCCATAAGATCGCATGTCAAGAACTTGGTGTAAAGTTTCATATTCATGATTTCGAAAAGAATCTGGGGGCTTTAATTGAATAAAATGTTGATTAAAAAGTGGGAAATGATTGATTTGTTCGGAAAAAGTTGAAAATGAGATTATTAAGAATGAACACAATTCAGTCAGTGAAATCTATGATATTTTTTGTGATTGATATGATATTCTATTCTATTCAAACTGCATTTTTCGTTGACCTTTAAGTTCTTGGTATGATCAGTTCCACTTCTCCAAGAACTTTAGACGGTCAGGAAAATAGATTTTTAAACAGGTAGCTACAATGGATCTTTAAGTTCGCAATGGATTTGGATTCGGCATTATAGCACTTTCTTTACAAAACATACCATTACTATGCAACAATGTTATATAATTAACCGTAATAATTAATTCAATGTATAATTTTATTATAATAATGAATATTGTTTAAACTTAGTGCTAGTTATTTTAAATGTTATTTCATAAATGTTTCAAAGGCTGTAAAAAACAGGCAATGTCTTTTAAAAAGGCAAAAACACATGGTTAAAATTCACTGTAAAATATAAAAGATAAATTAGGGAAGGGAATAGCTGAGTGGTTAGCGTGCTGGACTTCCACGCGGAGGACCAGGGTTCGAGTCCAGCTATGCTGCTACCCTTCAAATTTTTTTTCCTCCTAGGAGATTCTACAGCTCACTGTCCGGTGATTTCAATTTGAAGAAACTCGATTAACCGGAAGTGCAAGTTTATTGAGAATTCTAATATTTGAGTTTTCTGGGGATTTTCTCGAAAACTGCTGGAAAAATTTCCTTTAAACTTGGTACGCTAAACTGCACAGATAAAAACATATCTATCAGTTTTATTTGTAAATTTTTTTTACAGAATAATTTATTGATTTTTAGGGGGTTCAGGTGGTTTATAAAACTGCCGCTGCAAGCTTTGTTGGTTGCCACATCCGCTCAGCTTTATACAAATGTAACCTCTACCATCTTATTTTTATAGCCAGCTCAACATGACAATTTTAATGGGATCGGAATCATCAAAAATTCATAGGGTGCGAAGAGCGGAGAAGCAGACATTAAATGAATCAAATTTAGTTACTCCCCACGTAGGCCAGACTAGGAAAGGACAGTTCGATTCATATAAATAGGGCGAGAGTAGCACAATTCAGGAGAGTTTACGACCTGTGTACAACCAGTCAGCAATAACTCAGCCACTCTTTATATATCAATAACTCTGTCTCTTTATATTTCTCTCGCTAACTTCTATATACTTGTAAAGTCCGTGCAGATTGTGTGTTCTATTCTATTCTATACATTATACATATATAATCTAGTTTATTTCTCTAAAATCTATTCTCTCTCCTTCTCACATTCATTATACGATTTTAATGAAAATTTCGCAATTAAATTTTAAATTAATAATTGTGGGAGAACGTCTATTAGTGAATCACATCACATTACTTTAGTTTACATTTTATCACAGTTTATAAAGTCATTGACAATTTACCACATAACTAAAGTTACAACTCATTTTTTTTTTTCTATAAAAAAAGAACGATCTATAGAAGAAAATTCTACGCTTCAATGGTTACATCTTTTGAAATATTGATATAAGTATTACATATCACGGTTGTAAATCATAATTGGTATAATGTATCGCGACAAGTTTTTCTTTTGTTCCTGTCGAAGGCAGTTAGTTAAAATTTGGACAAATTGATGCCTCATAGTGGAAACATGGACACTGTTCAAAATATGTAATTTCTTCTATACATTTAGTTGTCCTTAATCATCATCAACAGATGATGTTGTATGCCGTGGGTGTTTACCGCATATAGATAACATTCCTTGGACCCGGAGTTTGCCCTTGACTACAAATAAACAAGGAAAAGAAATCTAAATTTCTCTAAAAAAAATCGCTAAATCAAATTTCACAGTAAAAATTTTCAGATAAAAGACACAGATCTAAATACTACAGCTAGAATGAGAAGTTTAAAAAAAAAAACATTGAAGCCGTTTGTCGAGTAAATCACAATAATCGCATTCCCGATGGTGACTTTTGACTGAAATCTTTCTGTCGTTTCCATGGTAATATCAAACATGATATTTTCGTGTGATTTTTTTTTTTTTTGGTTTTGGGTTGTTTCTCCTAAACAAAACATTGTTGCTAAAAAAGGGTTATCGCTATAAAGGAACAACAAAGCATGTATTTTAAGGTGAAAACTACGGAATTTGACAAAATCCTTCATTTCGATTCCCTTGGTCATTCCCTATCAGCGTCATACGCTATCTGAAGATAATGTTTGGAGTTTCCTGTCTTGGATAATCCCAAATAACATATACAGATAAACAGACAGTTCATTAATATCGTAAATTTTAAAACTGTCCATTAATTTCGTTCGTTAAAAAACATTTTCAAACTGAATGGAACAACTTACTGTTAATCCTAAAAAAATACACTTCCGGCCAATCGAGTTTTTTTCAAATTCAGAATTTTTGGCAACATAATTAATATTAGTTAAATGAAGAAATTGTATTGTTACATGCTAGCTGTGGGTATTACAATAGCACGTCTAGACTAATATAACTAAATAGCCCGCAAGGGATATCTGTTGCATGCAGTTACTTGGGAAGTAGCGACCCCACGGGTTACCACTACTCAGTACTCCATGCACTTCATCAGAACAGTATACAATACACTTAAACTACATACACTCTACACTTTACTGACAAGGACAAACACAGTACACAAACGAGGGTCTCCGTCCCTAGTTAACTGACGAAAGCCAAAGGAGAAGGAAGGGATTAGCTCAGTGGTAGGGCGCTGGACTAGCAATGCGGAGGTTTCGGGTTCGAATCCAGCATGCTGCCCTAAGATTTTTTTCTTCCTAGGGGCTCCTACAACTCACTATCCGGTGTTGGGCAGTGATGTCTATAGCTTGGGAACACTGCTTAGAGGCCGGCTGGTGCATTGGATAAGGCTCCGGGGGATACAGTAGATCTTCCAGATCGCAGTGCAATAATCCCCTACAACAATCTACAATATAAGTAATTAGCCAACCAATAAAAACCACTCTAGTTGACGCTACAACTCTTTTTATTTTCAACCACTAAGCTATCTACAAAATGCAACTTAGATTTCCATTACTCAGAGTAAACACAAAGAACAGATACTCTCATATCAAACACACAGATGAACAATACCAAATAGTATTTCTTTCTTACAGCCATTTTTTTATTATTTAATCTAACCATTTGTATAAACACACATGATTCCCAAATATATCTATTTTTGCCAGCTTGCCATGGTATAATAAAAACTAAATTAGTACTAATACAAAAAGCCCCCTTAAAATAATCTTTCCCGGAGAACGTTTCAAATAAATGTTGTAGCTCTAATAAATATATGTAGCTGATATACCAACTTAAATCGATCAAGCGATTTTCAAGAAAATTGCAAAAAAGTGAAAAATCCATTAAGTAAAGTGGTGTACCTACTTCCTGTTGAGGAATTTCTGACTTTGTCGGATTCCATGGTGATATACAAACGGAATCTGAAGAGTTTGAACTTACTGCGAAATTTCGCTTTTTGAGCACTAGACTTTTGAGGACTCAGAGGACCTCAAAACGTGTATTTCCTGTGAAATACTAAATATCGAAAATGTTGGTCCAATCAAAATATTTTCTCTTACTAGGAATAAGATAAAGAAAAAATTAGCGAAATGACAACAGATTCATGATGTACAATCTATACTATCAACTAAAAAACTATTATGCATAACAACACTGTAAATAATATAAGTGAATCACTATTTCCAGTTATAATAATATCTCTTGGTTCAAGACGATAATGTAAACAATAATAAACATTTGGTGTGTTACCTTCTAGTAGGATACTGTAAAAAATACTTCAATTCACTTGTTGCCTTTCAAAGAAATTCAATCTGGTTATTTGAGCGCAAGTCACGGCGGTACTATCTGTTGAGAATACTAAGAGGATTGTCTGTTGTTAAGGAAGGAAGGAAGGACTGTGAGGTAAAACACCAATCACTTAAGATGTACAGATAAGTTACTGTAAATTCTGTTCTATAAGACGTAATTATTTCGGACAGAAAGTGAATATGATGGTTATTACTGAATAGATGGGGAGCATTCCAAAGATTCAGGATTATAGTATAGAAATTGGAACACTTAGATGAATAATCAATTAATTCTGTATGTAATATTGAAAATAAAATACCCCTTGTCAGATAAAATAACCTTAAAGAAATTTTAAACTTTAAAAGTAGAATTTAGATATTGAAATATCTAAATAAATAAATAAACTTTGTATACATATGACATTTTATAAATTAATACATCATTTGTATATAGTCTTAGAAAATTATTTCTTTAATTTCAGAAATCACGCAGTTATTAAAAGTAAAGTATTAAACAGGTGGTAAAATGGAAGATCAAAAAAAAAAAAAAAGAGAAAGGGGTAACAATAAGTTGCAGAGTGGTTGGTTGGTTGTGGTGGTATTGCAAGAGTTTTTGTTTCATTGTACTACCCCCCCCCCCACTCTCTGGTTTAAAACTCATCGCTTTGAAAGTTAAAAACAAATCTAAAAGCAAGAAAAGAAAAGAAAAAAAAATAAATAAAGATAGAAATAAAAGATCATTACTTCCCTAAAGAATATCTTTTAAAAGTCTTTTTAACTTTCCTTTTCTTTTTCTTTTGTAATACAGATAACAATTGCTGCGAGCGTATAATTTTAGCGCTCTTTATCCAACATATATACTGCATATCTCAATCTTTTATATTTTCCGGATATTATGTTTCTGCCTTCCCCCCCCTCATATGTTCCAAGTAGAGCTCTGAATATTTTGGATACCTTATGACTAAAATCATTTCAATATACGAATCATTAAAACCATGAAAACTTTCTGGTTTTTTTTTTGAGAAACGGAAAAATTTCACAATTCTCATTTTCGTTTTAACCAAATATTATCTATTCCCCCATTTGTATAAAATTTTGTCCAAAAATATATATTTACAGGGTGTCCCAAGGTGTATGGATAACGACTTTTTATCGGAAACTAAGATAGCTAGAAAAAACCTAAAAAATACGTGTCCTGGTAGTTTTTTCTTTAGAAATCCAAATTTAATTTGCAAATTTGTTTTGGTGCTTCCAGAAGCGAGATACAGGCAACAACTTCATTTTGTCTAATGTGGAGGTGTGATTTTTATTTAAGAAATAGATTCCTCGATTTTTTGTAAGAAAAATTTACTTGAACGGTTTTTTTCTTTGAACGATGTTTTACAAGTTATGAATGAAAAACATGATTCCTATAAGAAATTTCAAAATGATATTATAACGGTTTTTTGATTGAATAAGAAGAAAATTACTATTTTATTATAAATTTTACTCCACATTAATTACAGGACTTGCTCGAACTGGCCCCCACCATTAGAGATGCATACACATGCTTTTTCCTGCCACTTGTGCATTACGACCAAAGAAATGTAGAGTAGATCGTTTAGTTATATAAAAAGTTTCAAGAAAATCGTCAGAGTCATTTTTAAGAAAATCGCGAAAAAGTGAAAAAAAATCATTTAGTAAATTGTTAAAACAAACGCACTTCCGGTTATCCGATTTTTTTCAAACTCGGAATTTCAGCAACATATTTAATTCTAATTAACATTATTTAGATGAAAGAATAAACTGAATTAGCAGTTAAGATGAAAACCTAACCCCACCCCTTCCTCAGAAGTGCTCTTATATGAATTTTCCCGGAGAAATGTTATAAACAAAAGTTGTAGCACTTGGTATGTGTAGTTGATATACCAAGTTTAAGGAAAATCGTTGGAGCCATTTTTGAGAAAATTGCAAAAACGTAAAAAAAAACCACTAGTAAAGTGGTACTTCCGGTTGAGGAATTTTAACAGATAACGCAACGTCAGATCCCATGGTGTTACCTAAACGTAATATCAAGTTTCAACTTTCTACGGTTTTTCGTTTTTGAGTTATGCTGTTCACATACATACACTCGCACACACACACACACCCACACACACACACACACACACCATTTGCTAAAAAACCACTTTTTGGACTCAGGGGACCTCAAAACGGATATTTCCAGTGAAAACTCGATATCGAAAATTGACACGATAACAATACTTCCTCTTACTAGGAATAAGAGAAAGTAAAAATACCTCAAATAAGCACTTGAGAGCTGGAATATGTACTAAAAAAGTAAAAAAATGCAATAAAATATTAATAAAAAAATGCATTTATTGAAATCTTTTTTAACCTAAAACATTGACGGTCCTCTGGCAGAATTTGGAGGAATATTCTGTGATTTTTCCGATCTTAACCACTTTTTCGTACTTAGGGGTTCTTAAAATGTGCACTTCCTCTGAACTGTGTATATCGAAAATTTGATAAGATCACTATATTTTCTCTTAGCGGCAGAAGGAGAAACTTAATAATTAATAATATCAGCTGAAACTAGTAAAAAAAAATGCAAATAAAGTGGGACTTAGCGGCTTTTGCATTTTCTACATCTTTACTTTAAATTTGATGTAATATTAACCATTTATTAATAAATTATATTCATGAAATTAATTATTATTTGGTTTTATTTTTATAAACAAATTTACCCGGGAGGTCCCGGGTTCGAGTCCAGTGCTACCCTTAGATTTTTTCTTCCTAGGAGCCTCTACAGCTCACTGTTCGGTGATGAACAGTGTTGTATGTAACGAGAGAACACTGTCCGGAGGCCGGAAGTGCACTGAGAAGGCTCCGGGTGCTAATGACCATAGATGTTAAAGCGCCTTAAATTTAAAAAAAAAAAAAAAAAAAAAAAAAAATTTACCCACACTTTTAGGACTGTATAAGTACTCTTTTTCAATTACTAAGCAAACACATGGTAAAAACAGAAGACTAACATTTTAATAAATAAATGTTATAAATGTAATAATTTTAATTTCTTTACGCTTTAGACGATTACCAATTTAACAATTTAAAACCGTGCGGATTAAACTGTTCAGGTTATCTATCGCAACTTTCTCACCTTGTTTCGATTTTAGATTCAGTTTTTCCGATAATTTTTCATGTTGAAGAGAAAAACAAGTCGTTTTTAATAAATATCGATTGGTATATTTACTAAAACTTTTCCTTGAATTTTTTTTTTATTCTTAGTTTTGTATTGAATTATTTTCATGGGAATTTTTTTTCTAAAAATAAATTTATAACAAAATACTTGGTTGAAAAACTAGTTGTATTTACGAAGTTTTAACTGAATTGGATGCAAACAGTTGTTTACCATGTATGAACACATTCATCATTATCAAACATCTGAAGCTACTAAAGCAATAGAATGGTATGATAGATAAGTGTTACACTTCATATTAATAACAGCCCTAAATGTTATCTTCGTTCAGACGATACTTAGAGTTAAATCTGGCATTAGTCGTCCAAGGAAGAGCAACTTGTACAGGCAGGTACAAGCCCTGGCTTTGCGGTGATACTTGACTAGTGAAGAGTGTTTTCAAACTTACTCAGTTGTTTCAGCAGCGGGCACAAGATTGATGCTTTGATATTCGAATTCTCTCTTTCATAATACCATATTATTTCGGGGAGTGATGGCCCATCTGGATAGCAATCGGTTCAACTGAGCATCAATTTAGGTATAAGTTAAAAGAAATACAGGGATATCGAATACTCTACTCCATCCAGGTCCTTACTGTGAGTGGAGAATGTATTGTATGAATCTAAAGTATGTTTAGTGAAGAGGGAAGATAAATTAGATTAAGCTTAATTAGTTTTTAATGAATATATTTATTAGCATGAAAGTATTTATTGGCGAGAATGGCTTGGGCTGAAGTCTGTATATATGATTTTTTTTTTTAGGTTTAAATACAAAAAGGAGTAGAGGAATATTAAGTACTCTACTCCTATCTGTACGAATGTTTTTTGGTGTGCATGTTAACCCGACAATATTCTTTCTTGTGTGTGTATCTGAGAGTGGGACAGCACCCCCAGTGCAAAAGTAAACCTTTAGTGTTTAAGAGTAAAATTTAAAAAAGATTAAATAGTTTGCAAGCTACATACAATTAAGAGCTATGGCTGTATGACGTCAAGACTAATTCCCCCCCAAAACTGAGCATCAATGGAGGCGAGATCAGGTGCCTTTAAGAATTGATAAAATTATACAAATAGTCATTAATTTTTTTCTAAGTTCAGAATTCGCGCTGGAGCCTGAGTAAATAGCAAAAAAGTGATAAATCCTTTGCAATAAAGTAATACTTTCAATTAATGGCGTATGATATCATCTTCCTTGAATAGAATATATCAAGTTTAAGCTTGCTTCGAGTTTTCATTTTTGAAGTAATTTATTCACACAAACATACGTATCACCTTTTCGAATCACAGAGAATGTATATCCGGTGAAAACTCAGATTCGAAATTATGATACGGATGAAATACTTCATCTACTTCCGGTAATGTAATTATTATTTTTGAAATTTTAAAATCTTCTATTCTATACCATTAAGAAAAATAATTAATTATTTGTCTTTTATAAAACAAATATTATTAAGAATTTAATAAGTTTACAAAAAATATAAGTATCATTTGCAGTAAGAATGCTAGGTGAAATTTGTTGAAGGTACAAAGTGAAAATGTCACAGGGATGTCAAGTAGACTGCTCGTTATCATTGCACAGCAGTGCTATCTAGTGACACTGTTACCTATTTCAATAGCACTATACTCTGTTGTTGTGTAAGTTCGTTGCCGGCAGTATCAATGCACTTCAAAATGATGTGCTAGTTGTTAGTTCATAAAACTAACTGAATAATAGAAGTTTATTTTTTCTTTACTTTACTGGAATAATAAAAATTGTTTATTCGTTTCAAAATATTCAGAAATATTTGGTTTTTTAAAACGAAGCAAACTCCAAATTACTTTCCTTTGCCAGTCGTGATTAACAAGTAGTTCAAGGTACCAATTTTGAATAAATGATTTTTAATTCTAATTTTTTAAAAGCTTTAGATGCTTTTCTGCTTGGAATGCAACTTTCATTGATAACGTAAATATCTTTCCAAAAGATATCCTTGGATTTCTTTTACAAATATTCAACCATAAATTATTATTACAAGTAGGTGTGTACTCAACTTGCCGTAGTTCACTTTCCTTCTTGACTTTCCTGATTTTCTTCCTTTTACCATCAATGTCAATAGTCAAAGAGGGACGAATTATATTTACTAAAGAAGTTTATTAAATTTATGTTTTTCAACTACTAAACTTTATTTTATTCATTACATGGCAATTATAATAATCATATATGTAATAATTGTAAGAAACTTGTTATAAAGTAATTGTTATATAAAATATTTATGTGTTACTTACACATGAGCTTCGGCAAAGATTGAGAACTTGATGGTTCAATAGTGTGCCGAGTGAATCCAAGAGATGCTGAGTGGAGGGAGAAGAACGGAGCTGAAAATTTGGAAACTGATATTCCAGTGCAATGATCAAGGATGCTCGTGGGTCAATACTGGAGATTAATCTCTTAGGAAGCAGAGCTGACCTAATGAGAAAGTGTTAATAGTTCATCAGGTCGAGGAACATAAAGAAAGCTTGCTTAGAAAGATGTAAAAATCCAAGGGAACCACAGACAAGAGGAAAATCTTTGAAAGAGGCCACGTCTACAAGTGGGTCCCAATGTACTTCAGTTGACTTCTATTCATCATCATTCAGCGGCATTACAACTCATTGCTGAGTCTGAGCCTCCTCAACCAGTTTCCGCCAGTCAGTTCTGTTCTGTGCGGCTGCTTTCCAGTTCGTGGTATCCAATAGCGTCCTCGCATCACCAGCAACACTGTCCATCCAACGCAGATTCGGCCTCCCCACTCTTCTCCACGATGGAGGTGCTCGTTCATTACCTTTTTCCCGACCCTCATCCTAACCACATGTCCGCCCACTGAAGTCTAGCCAACTTCATAAATTTGACCACGTCTATTTCATTAAACAGCGCACACAGCTCCTGATTCGTTCGAGACCTCCACTCCTGCCCCACGCGTACTGGGCCGAAAATTCGCCGCAGTATTTTCCTTTCGAAAACTAGAAGGCCTCTCTCATCTATCTTAGTTGTGGTCCAGGTTTCGAAGCCGTATGTCAAGACTGGGCGGATCAGGGTCTTACACAGTCGCAGATTCGTCTGCCTTGCTATCAGTGATTTCCCAGCTGCTTCCGAAGCCCAAAGAAGCATCTGTTAGCCGCTAGATTCCTTCGCTTTATTTCGGCTGACGCGTCATTATCGCGTCATATATTGGCTTCTATTAGTTAGCATTTATACTTTATTGATCAACTTTTAGACAGTAAATATGGAAAAGAATGAGAGTCTCCTTACCAAATAGCATTTCTCTTGCCCTTCCAAAGGAGATTCTCGGGCAAAACATGGAACCATTTAGATTCCAATGTTAGATAGTAAATCCTGCGATCAATGTCGGCTCGTTAGACAAAAATCTACAGGGTAAGATTGACGATGGCCTATATGAATAACTATATAGTGAGACATTGTTGATTCAAGCTAAAAAAAAGTATAGAGCTCATATTGAATTAATGATTTCCAATTCTCAAAATCTGACACATTGCCAAAATTAATTTAGCAAAATGAAATTAATTTAATAAATTTTTGGGCGCATTTTATTTTTAATAATGTTTATTACATTTATATTATTGTAATAGTAATTTAGTTTTATATCAAATGAAAGGTTGTGGTCTTAAAAACTGGTTGTAATGGAGGTACTTTAATGCTTTTAAATCTGATACTAATTCTCTGTTAGACAGTTTGAAGATTTATTGAAACCAGTTGAATTACTAATCTTGCAAAGTGGATGAGATAATACTAGACAGTTCTAAACCATGTACTTCCTATTTCCGTAATATATTACTGCAATTTATTGCCACATCAAGTACTTACTTATTAATATTATTTATAAAAAATAGAGAATTTGCAATAACATTGGCAATGTCGCTCCACTAAAAAAAGAAAGAGTAATACTAATTACTTTTATCTAACAATTTGCCTACTTAAATTTCATTGTCCTATACAGTATTTTCATTTCAGGTTTGTCAAATTTGCTCTCCAGCGATGCAAGAGTAGAGCTTACAAATAAATTTCCATTTATAATGACCCAGATGGCTTACTTATTAAAAGAGGATACACCCTGAGGGTTAACGGCTTGTTCCCTTATACACTATGTTCCAAATTATCTCTCCGGTGGTTTTAAATGAAAATTAGCATAAATTCATGATTGTTAATATTGATGTAAGAAGATAGTAGATATTTCTCTTTTTAACCATTTTAAAAATTACATTATTATTATTATTATTTTTTATCTGCATGTACGTTTAGGGGCTCTCATAGCCTTAATAGGTCTTTGAGTTCATTTAATCAATTCGGTGATCTATAACTTACTGGTCAAACTAGCAGCATTGTAGATGAAACATCGCAGCAATTTTCGCAGCTTATGCTAAATACAAAACCCCAGAGGGCATGTAGTAAACTTAGACTGCTATGAACGCTCTCTGTAGCGACTCGCACAAACTGCAAATAACTTGGTGTTAATCTGCTAGAGAAGGTTAGCTTACTTGGAAAACCTACTAAACAGACTTCCGAAAACAGACTCGCTTGTCTTTACCAAATAGCTCAGAAATACAAGGTGTTACTGAGAAAGCATTCAATAATGCACGTCTAATAAATCTTGGACTCGATTGGCCAAAATTAGTACCTTGTCGATGAATTCCTCTTAGCCTGAGGAATTGTATATACCACATACCCTACTTATCGAGCATAGTTATATCCAGGCACACAAACATCGAATAGGCGTAGCCTCAAAAAATTAGTGCAGATTAGTGCAAAAAACCACAAGGATGGATGTCGTTACGATTCAGGCCAGGAACTGGTACGTATATCTTGGCCCGTCACAGGCTAATTATTGCAGAAGACTTTATGTCTACTAAAATCCCATCGTCGAATGGCAGCCTTGTCAACAAGTATAAAACCTTATCCCACACCTAGTTTTGCTCCAGGAAGGATATACCTTGAAATATTTTGATTTCAATTCAGTTCAAGTTTTATTTGCTATAAGGCTACAAAGTAAGTTGGCTTTTTAAGCTGGATATAAAGTCAATAAATAGAAATAAAAAAATCACATTCTAAATGCATTCAAAAATACCTTTGCATTCAAAAACTAATTAAGTAAAATAAATTCCTTGTAGAAAATTACAATAATAGAGGTAATGTAATATTAATTTATATGATCAAAATGAATGGAGAATAGGAAAAAATGAAAATTGACTAAATCATGAAGAGGAAACAAAAACCAAAAAAATGAAACTTACTACTAAAAATAAAAAGAATAATTATTACTACAAAAAAAAAAAATTCACATTAAAATAAGAGATAGAGAAAAAAATAAGAGTTACAAAATGGGAATTAATAATGATATAAAAACTAAAAAACAATTTTAAACAAAAGAAATTCATAATAACATAAACTAGTACATAATAATCAGATTAATTCGAGCACGAATATATTCGACAATTAAATGAGATAGTTACAAATCTGCTATCATACGCTACTACCTACTACTACAAATAGAAATAAAATAAACTGATAAAAAGTACAAAAATAGAAATAACATGTTAGAGTTATCCTACCTTTAGATATTACAAAATTTAAAATAAATTCTCTCAATCTCAATTCTTTCGAAACGTAAAAGTATATAATTTTCAATTCATACATCGAATCAATTACTGATAACTTCTCCAATTTATGCTGTAACTTAATATCATTAGATAAGCAGACACTTAAATGTCTAGCACGAAAACAATTGTACAATGAGCATATGAGCGTAAAATGTAGGAGGTCATCGGGGCCTGTGAGACAGACCGAGGGCAATCACCCTCTGAAATGAACCGAGTTTTTTTAAGCCTTTGATTAAAATTTTGATTTAGGAATGTGCTTTCATTTTAGTTTATTGTTTTCTATGTATCTCCAATGTAGCTGGCTGAGGTTATAGGGAGAATATGGAATTGCAAATGTGCGGTGTTTTCATTGTCCTCTATAGGCAACATCGTGAAGTTTTTTTTTTGTTTACCATCCATAAACATTTCCAGCAAATTAGACAATTCGATTTTTCTAACTAAGTGGAAAGGTCTGCAATTCAGAAGTGAGAAACCGAAAGATCTGAAACCTTTTCCAGAAAAACTTTTCAACATCCACTTCTGTTTTGATTGCCGTTCCTCTAACTGAGAGTAGTTTTTTCAACCACTTGATCCTTTGAAAATTTAAAATAAAATAATAAAACAAATATTTAAAAAACAAAAAAAAATGTTTAAAATAATATCTTTCGATAATTTTTATTAAAAGAAGTACTTGGAAGGATGATGTGAGAGGAATCGATCCCAGAGTATATATATATATAGCCGGCAGATCTCAGACCGAGTAATAAGACTAGGAAACTTAGAGCTTTGACGCATATATAACAATTTTATAGCTAAAAACTATCTAGGCCACCCCCAATATTTGATAAACTAATGTATAAAATGTATAGGGTCTCCGTCCCTAGTTAATTGGCGTAAGCCAAGGGAGAAGGAAGGGATGAGCTCAGTGGTAGTATGCTCGCTAACAACACGGAGGTGTCAGGTTCGAATCCATCATGCTACCCTTAGATTTTCTCTTCGTAGGAGCCTCTAGAACTCACTGTACGGTGATAGGCAATGTTGTCTGTAGCTAGAGAACACTGCTTGGAGGGCGGTAGTGCAATGCGAAGGCTCCGGGGCACAATAGATCTTTCATGTCGCAGTGCGATAATCCCCTACAACAATCCACATCTCTACGATGGATGAAACGTGGTTTCATCTATTTCACCTGTGTCAAAACAACGGTCTAAGGAGTGGGTAGAAGCCGGTGGTTCTGCATCGAAGAAAGCAAAGACAATTACATCGACTGGAAAGGTTATGGGCTAGTGTTTTTTGCGATTCCAAAGGGATTCTTTTAATTGACTACTAGCCAAAGGGTCAAACAATTAATGGGGAGCACTACGAAAATCTTCTTGACCAGCTGTGAAAAAATTAGTGAGAAATGACGTGGTTTGCAAAAGAAAAAAATCCTCTTTCATCAGGATAATGCACTCGCCCACAAAAAGACTTTGGCAACGGGAAAATGAGAGATTTAAATTATGAATTGTTGGAGCATCCTGCCTATTCGCCAGATTTGGCTCTCTCTGACTTTCATCTATTCCCAAACCTTAAGAAATTTGTGGCTGGAAAACGTTTTGGATCGAATGAAGAGGTGATAGCAGCGGTAAATGGATATTTTGAAGACATTCCAGAATCGCATTTCAGGGACGGAATCCAGTCATTGGAGAAACTTGGACAAAGTGTACTGAACTGAAGGGAGACTACATTGAAAAGAAAATGCATTTTTAAACTCATTTTCATTATTAGGCCGGGAACTTTCACCTTGCCCACGTATAGTGTCTGTTCCCCTTCCTCTTGCAAGCAGTATAAGGAAGTAAAAAGAAAATTTTTGGAATTATTAACTCTATAATATCGTGAGAACCTGGAAAATCTATTCTATATAGCAGTACTTCCAGTGAGGAATTCTGAAGTTAACATCGTATTGTATTTTTTGGTGACGTCCGAACGGATATTAAGTTCATTTAGTATCCCAGACGTACAGAGTGTTTTTTTTTATATTTAACTTTACTGCTAGTAAGAGAAAGTATTGTGAATCGTGTTAAATTTTCGAAACCGAGTTTTCACCAAAAATACATGTTTCGAGGTCCCTTGAGTACGAGAAGTCCCCTGTTTTCAGCTGGTAGCCTGTGTAGGTGGTGTGTGTGTGTGAGAAAGAGTAGGTATTATATGTGCACAAAATATTTCAAAAGCGAAGAAAATTGCATGAAAGCTCAAACTTAATGTTCCGTTTAAGTACAATCTGACACGAAAATTTTGATTAAAATCCATCAATCGGAAGTTTGTCTTTATAGGATTTTTTTTTCCAGTTTTCCCGATTTTCTCAAAATCGGCTCGAACGATTTTGTGTAAAAACTTCGTGTACTGTGTAACAGCTAAATGTCTATCGGTTTTTGTTGAAAAGTTTTTCCTGGAAATTATGTTGTTTGGGGGGTTTCTGGGGCGAGTCGAACTTCTTAAGTATCACTACAGTATACTAAACGTATATAATATTGAATGCACTGATAGATTGCAGATTTAAAGGAATTCTGTTAACTGGAAGTCAGATTTTTACATTACACTCATATTTGTAACATTTTTCTGATAAAACTGAGTGTAAACACGTTTACTTTCTTGGGCTAAACAGTATATTACCTACCACCTCTGTATTTACGAGGTATGTTAGAAAAGTGAGTAAGAATTCACAAAGTTATAAAAAATTTCTCAATTTCATACTTGTATTAACTATATAGTTGTATATACTTGTATGTGTGTCATGTAGTTTTTCATTATAGAGATTTTTTTTTTTTTGAAAGATTCAATTGAATCCGCAGCAAAGCGTTTTATCTATGAACTTGCAAAATATTTACATCTTCTCCCCCAACAAAACGGAATCACTCTTGATAAGGAAATTTTCCGTTTTGATTAATTAGTAATGAAAACCAGATTGATGTGCTAATAACGTGATTCAAAACTCCCAGTGTAATGACTCACAGCAGAGAGAACAGTGAAAAGGCAGGCCCTCTCTGGTTAACGGAGACTACTCTCTGACTTAGGCAGGCTAGCGTGGGAGAACCTGTGCCAGTGAGAATATCCAGATTCAACCATACATCGCATCGTGTCATATCTCTGATGTAATGGCACACAGCAGAGAGAACAGAGAGAAGACAGGCTCTCTCTGGTTAACAGAGACTACTCTCTAACTTAGGCAGGCTAGAGTGGGAGAACCTATGCATATAAGCCAGTGAGAATCTATCTAGAGGATCTATCAGATTTAACCAGACATCGCATAGTGTCATATCTCTACTCCCATCTTTTATTCTATCAGTTTCATTATAAAGTCCAGTGCAGTTTGTGTAAACTTATAGCTACATTACACAGTGTCTTCATATCTCGTTTATTCAATCAAACCCAATTTCTCTCCTCAACAACTCAATTATATACAGCGATCTCTATAAAAAGAAAATTAAATATATATGAAGAGATTACTATTTTCAAAACTCTAATTTAACAGGAAACCAGAAAGAAAAAGACTAAATACGATAAAATATAATTAAATATAAGATCATGACAGAAAAAGTGATTTTTGCTGTTCATGCCATTCAACAACCAAATTCATATTATTTGGTCTCTTCAATTATTTTCTGTTATTAATTAAATGTTTTAGATGAAACTCAAATAATTTAAAAAAATTGAAATAATTTCTAATACATAATATGGTATGAAATATTTTTAATTATCCGCGCACTGATAAAATTCCCAGTGACTAATAAAAGGTTGAAATTAAATTCACAGCCACAGCTTGAGTTGTAAGGTTTAATTACACCTTTCCAGGTGAATTTCAGTTTATTATTATTGTTTTTTTTTTTGTGATGGCGGCTGGTAAGGCCTCAAGAATACAACGCTTGCTGTAAATTGATGAGTCACTTAGTTACTCCTCTCAGAGACAATTTCATTAACGTCTACACCCACTCACTTAGAAGATCTTCATAATAAATCAAACTGAAATTTATTTTCCTGTTTTTTTGTCGAAGGTGTATAATATTGAAATTCATGAATATTATCTATTGTAATGAAAATAATAATAATAATTTCATTAAAATAAAAAACTATTAAAAAAAAAAAAATGATTTGAAAGATTTCTGTACGACGTTTCCGTAAATAAAAATTTGGTATGAAACAATCACAAAGGGCTTTTTATTATGCAATCCAGTTGACATAATTGACAATTTTGTTTTTCTTAATTTTGAATATTTACTAATTGTTTATTGATTTCAATATTAAAAAGGTGGCAGAACATGAGGACACTTTTGAATGAAGCATGATCTATCCAGCTTCCATTGAATCCTTCTGAAATCTTTTTCTTTTTTACGGACAACTTGTCATAAAAAACAGTGGAAACTCCTTATACTGACAGATTCAGTTTAAAGAAAATTATTGGAGCCATATTCGAGAAAATTGTAAAAACGTAAAAAAATCCCTTCAGAAATTCTGAACAAAACCTTATTATCGTGTTCTCAGTTAGTACAAAGACAAAATATCAAGTTTCAGCTTTCTGCAATTTGGTCTTTTTTTTTTAATTATGCGCCCAAGCACCTATAGATGTACACTCTACACACACATACAACACTACACACACACACACACACACACACACAATAACACCGGCAGATTTCTTAAACCATTTCTTCAGATTCTGAGATCCGTATCGTTGAAAATATCAATTTTGAAAATTTAAATCAATTGCAAAATATTCTCTTACTGTAGCTAAGAGAAAGTACAAAATAGAAAATTTAATTAGTACAGATTGTCTAAGTAGAAATGAACTGAACATTTAGATAATATTTACAAACCTGACATCTGAGTTTGAAAAATAGTTATGGTTTCTTACAGTTCAGCCCGATATATGAGATAGCCTAAGGCTGTAGGCATCTCAGAAGTAAGGGTACGGCACATTTTACAAGAAGTACTTAGTATGAGAAAGCTTTATGCATGCAATTTTAATCATGCAGCCGCATTTGTTAAATACTGATCACAAACAAATAAGAAATCAAGTTTCTCAGCAATATATGTGTCGTTTTAAGAAGAATCCAACCGATTTTCTACGCCGATTTGTTATGTAGGATGAACTGTTGCATGCAGTACTTGGGGAGTAGCGACCCCACAGGTTACCACAGCTCAGTGCTACATACACTTTGTCAGAACAGTATACAATACACTAAAATACATACAAGACAAACACAGTACACAAACTAGGGTCTCCGAGTCTAGTTAATTGGCGCAAGCCAAGGGAGAAGGAAAGGATGATCTCAGTGGAGTAGTAACTCGGAGGTCTCGGGATCGAATCCAGCGTGCTGCCCTTACATTTTTTCTTCCTATGAGCCTCTACAGCTCACTGTCCGGTGACGGGCAGTGTTGTCTGTAGCTACAGAACACTGCTTGGAAACGGGCTGTGCTTGGACAAGGCTCCGGGGTCACAATAGATCTTTCAGGTCGCAGTGCAATAATACACTATAACAATCTACAATATAACTAATTAGCCCACAATAGGTATTTGTTGCATGCAGTTACTTGGGGAGTAGCGACCCCACAGGTTACCACAGCTCAGTACTCCATGCACTTCATCAGAACAGTATACAATACACCTAAACTACATACACTCTACACTTTACAGACAAGGACAAACACAGTACACAAACTACGGCCTCCGTCCCTAGTTACGGAGGTAACTAGACGGAGGTCTCAGGTACGAATCCATCATGCTACCCTTAGACTTTCTCTTCGTAGGAGCCTCTAGAACTCACTGTACGGTGATAGGCAGTGTTGTCTGTAGCTAGAGAACACTGCTTGGAGGGCGGTAGTGCAATGCGAAGGCTCCGGGGCACAATAGATCTTTCATGTCGCAGTGCGATAATCCCCTACAACCATCTACATCTCTACGATGGATGAAACGTGGGTTCACCTATTTCACCGTGTCAAAAACAACAGTCTAAGCAGTGGGTAGAAGCCGGTGGCTCTGCATCGAAGAAAGCAAAGACAATTGCATCGACTGGAAAGGTTATGTAGGCTAGTGTTTTTTGCGATTCCAAAGGGATTCTTTAAATTGACTACTAGCCAAAGGGTCAAACAATTAATGGGGAGCACTATGCACATCTTCTTGACCAACTGTGAAAAAATTAGAGAGAAATGACGTGGTTTGCAAAAGAAAAAAAATCCTTTTTCATCAGGATAATGCACCCGCCCACAAAAAGGCTTTGGCAACGGGAAAATGAGAGATTTAAAGTATGAATTGTTGGTGCACCCTTCCTATTCGCCAGATTTGGCTCTCTCTCTGACTTTCATCTATTCCCAAACCTTAAGAAATTTGTGGCCGGAAAACGTTTTTAGATCGAATGAAGAGGTGATAGCAGCGGTAAATGGATATTTTGAAGACATTCCAGAATCACATTTCAGGGACGGAATCCAGTCATTGGAGAAACGTTGGACAAAGTGTACTGAACTAAAGGGAGACTACATTGAAAAGAAAAAGCATTTTGAAACTCATTTTCATTATTAGGCCGAGAACTTTCACCTTGCCCACGAAAAGTGTCAGTTCCCCTTCCTCTTGCAAGCAGTATAAGAAAGTAAAAAGAAAATTGTTGGAATTATTAACTCTATAATATCGTGAGAACCTGGAAAATCTATTCTATATAGCAGTATTTCCAGTGAGGAATTCTGAAGTTAACATCCTATTATATTTTTAGGTGACGTCCGAACGGATAGTTAAGTTTGTGCATTCTGCGATTTTTGGTTAGAGCTATAATGCTTAAATGACACATACACACACAGTTTATTTCCTAGAAACCACTTTTTGGATTCAGATGACTTTTAAATTGTATGCCTGGTGTAGAACCTAATTTTAAAAATTTGATACAGTGGCAAAATATTCTTCTTAATCTTATAGATTTCCATATGTGTAAGGAGTATCGGAGAAGATTTCTAAAATCCACGCAAAGCACAATATAACTATCATATATGGGATGGACAGAAAAATGTCTCAGCTATTACCAGGGTTTAAGGACAGGTTTCCACTACTTTTGAGAAAAGCATAACGTTGCTCCTTAAATACCCCCCCTTAAATGAATTTACTCTGAAAACTAATACAGACAAAAAGGTTAAGTCTCTGTATGTATGGTTAGTATAACTAGTTTTGTGAAAGTACTTGGTGTCTGATGGTGAAAGTAGCAAAAAACTGAAAAAAAATCTGTTCAGGTTATTTGCACTTAGTCAAGCAATTTTTTTCAAACTCGGAATTTTGGCATCATAATTTATTGTAATTAATATTATGTAGATGGCAGAATAGTATAGTAAATTAAAATTGCATTTAACAGGAAAACATAACCCCCACCCTTCTCCCAAAAAAAACTCTTAAATGAATTTTCTGGGAGAATTTGTTATAGAATAAAAGTTATAGGTTAAGTGCGTATATGTGCAGTTTTAATAGCCGAAAAATTCAATTCAATAAAATATTACTTCCGATTGACATTTTGTTCTAAACCTTGTTGTCGGAACCCATGCTAAATGTCAAGTTTAAACTTACTGCCATTTTTCTTTTTGAGTTATGCTGACCAAACACAACACACGCATACACGCACACCTGTTAGAACTCGAAACTCGAAACTTAACACGATCGCAAAAGTAAATCTAGGAGCGTCAGTTAAACTTAGCGTTGTGTAGTGGAATCAATTGTCGTGATTCCTGGGGTCTTGAAGAGGGATTTGATGTAATGACAAAGCAATGTCAAAGCCTTCACAAATATAACAAAAGGAAAGAATAATTTATAACTAGTGGCCCCACAGCCGGCCGCTGCCTTTTCAATACAAGGGCATCAAAGACACCACCGATAAAGCTGGCCACTGACCTAAATCACTGGTCGCCGACCTAACGAAGGTCGCACGCTACTAGAGATGTCTTAGTGTGAGAACTTACTTTCACACTTGACAGTGTGTGAGTAAGACTAATATAAACTTCGCCCCACTGGAAGACGGGATCATTATACCATCATCATTATACCAGTAGCCACATTATTATATCAGTATCATTTTACAGCAGCAGTTATACTTGAGTTCCGAGCGCGTCCCAGATACAAGGTTTATCTTATAATTATTTTCATAGTTATGCATATTAGTTTATTTATTATAATCATTTTAAATTATTTGTTATTTAACTCTTAAAATTATTTATTTACTTTTATCAAATCATATTAATTGTAGTTACCATTAGGCTATGTCCACACTGGTGCAACTTTCCTTTCAACAGAGCATGCGTCGTAGCGCACGGTGTGATGAATGAAAGGCATGCGTTATTGCATTGAAGACGAGTAGGCATTTGTTTTTATAACGCAAGCAATAGCGCACGTGAATCCAACTAGTTGCCACTACAACAACTAGTTCAACATTCTATGCGTCTTTTTAATCTCGCTACGTGTTGTGTTTACACTTTTATAGGTTATGTTTATATAATTAATTTCAAATATTATTTAATTATTATTATAATAATAATTTTATTATTAAAAAATTATTATTATTTATATAATCTATAAATTATATAATTTTATTTATATTATTATTATTTTTTTATTTTTTTTAATATTTATAATAACTATTATTTTAATAATAATTTTATTATTAAACTGATAGTAATTAAACTATTATTATTAATTAATAATATCTCCGACATGTCTGCAAATGAAGAGACACTTGATTTCATCGAGGATTACCGCCAAAAAACAGTTTTATGGAACATAAATTCAAAATTATATATAAACAAAAGTGCGAGAAGTGATGCCCTGCGTTTCTTGGCACAAAAGTATAATATGGACGTTGTTGGGAGTGAAAAAGAAAATCAAAAGCCCACGTTTTCAAATCAGAAACAGATAACCTGCACAAATAGCTAATGTCGCTTCTGAATCCATCCATAAAATGCACACTAAACAGATGATTAAGTGTGGACAACAAATTGAATGCGTCAAGAGGCATGCGCGAAAGGCATGCGTGACGCATGTTGAAATGGAAAGAGGAAGCGCAAGTTGAAAGGGAAAGGGAAAAGGAAAGCGCACCAGTGTGGACATAGCCTTAGGCTCATTCAAATTATTGTTAAAATATATTCTATTTTTATAAATTCAGTGTGTTAGTAATTCAAGCAATAACTCTCTAAACTAACTTGCGCCTAATAAATCCCTCTTCAAGACATCTAACTTCATACCTCAGGAATCACGACAATTGATTCCACTACATCTGGTGGCAGCGGTGGGATCCGTTCATCCGATAACTGATTCCACTACAGTTGTCATAACTAAACAAGATTGCTACTACACTTCCGCATTTACAGGCGCTTTAAGAGAGATTAAATTTCAACACACATAGGTCATGCGGGTTTAGTATCATCATTCTGACATAGTTTCTATAAACAGAGCGGGCAGTTTATACTAAAACGCAATGCACCTATTGTAGAATTATTATTATTGGCCGCAAACATTTTTGAATGACCACAAAATTTATTGAATGAATTTTTCTGTTTTTTGAGATTTTCACGAAAATGGATCCAAACGATTTTCTTCAAACTTTATGCTTTACTCAACGAAGTCGTTTTATAAAGTTTTGCTCTCCATTTCATGTAAATTGATGGAAACTTAACATTTAAGTATAATGAGAATTATATATATTTGAAAAGAATTAGTCAATTATAGCTACGTAAATTGCATTAACAGAAAGTTGCGTGAGTGTTTCATGCCAGACTTTTTTTTTTTCTCTTATTTAGGGTAAAGCTAGGAGAGATGACGCGCATTTCAAAGTTTTGCCCTGTATCCAAATATAGGAGATATATTAAAGAGGTAATGCTTATAAAACATATGTCAACTACTATTATCTGCAAAATGAAGACATTCTCATTTATTCCAGAAACAAAATACAAATACACTACATTTGGCCGTTTCTCCTACTGGTAGAATAGATGACGCACCATAGGTAGGAGACCTCTCCTCTGTGAAGGTAACATAGCTGATCGACATGAAACTTGGTAAACACTATGTCTACGAGTCCAACTTTAACGACTGAATGGAAATCTTTCATTTCAATTGCAATTAATATAGTATATAAAAAAATAAAAAAACTTATTAAGTGTTATGAAAATTCACGTTATGAAAACACACGCTGATGCGTATAAATGTTCCTAGAACACAGAAGAACACACAAAATAACTGAAGAATTTTGCAATATGTTCGCTTCTGATCTTATTGCTAACTTCCATGACGCCATGTGGTGGCAAACAAGAAAGTAAAGTCTGCGTCTTCTCTCCTACCGCGTCATCTCTCCTAGCTTTACCCTGTAATTAGAACTACTAATATATTTGTAGCTTTTTTTTTAGTGGATTTTGAATTGGAATTGTTTATGGGCCATTTCAGGACTTGATTTCTCCAACAGAGATTTTTAAAAAAAAAAAAAAAATGAGAATCAAGCCAATTATTATGCTTGAAATAATTATTACATTTTGTAGAAAAACATTTAATTTGGTGGTTATTGAATATTATTGGCCTTATCTATACTGACCAGAAAGTGATGAAAAACTCTTTATTTTAAGAACTTTCTGGTTTATACGCGTGATGACCTTATATTTGTGTGCGTGTTCCAAAAGAAAAGTATTCTGAGTATCGATCAATGACTGTTTTGTCTTGATAAATTTTTATATACTTGATAGAGGAATAAAGTCTTCTAGTGGAAATAGCTGTCAAAATTACTGTGAGCTTTGTAACTGGATGGAAAATTGACTGGTTCTCAAGGAGATCTGATTGAATTTTCCATTTTCCTTGTGATATTTTTATCGTAATTCGTATTTTTTAGTTCATACTTATATATATAAGTATGAACTAAAAAATATGTACATATATACTGTGGCATATAAAAATGGTAGGAAAAAGATATGGAGAAGTATAGGAATACAGCTACAGGCACAAATTTCAATCCAGACTAACTGTGAATCCGTTAAGCTCTTCCTTTCACAAAACCTGAGTTATAGTAAAAAAGTGGGTTAGCGGACACATATAGCAACATCTCTTTTTCAAAGTTCACTCTTCTTTTTTAACATCCTCACACAAAAATAGTTATATGTTACTTGTGCACATGTCTGCGTAGACAGACACACATACACACTGAAATTCAGATAATAGAATCTCTAGGCTTTCACGTCTTTATGGCGGGCGCCCTCTTCAACAAGCACTGCCTTCATATATTATACTTATCTTTCCTGTATAACCGCTCTTTTTTATCCGCGGTATAAATGTTTTTTAATATCAAAACTAGGATTTGAATAAATTTTTGTTTTTCTTTTTCATTTATTTATTTTATTTACTATCTGAAAAACAAGATGCATTAAGTATATGTATAGAATATAGAAATTGACTTGGGGTGAATTGGCTAATGTCTTGCTTCCTAGGTAGAAACTCCTCTTCTTCTGACTAGAGGTCTGGTGGAGTTCTGGTGTTTCAGTCGTCTAAGGATTCCTAGGCGTGATCAGGGAGTACACGTTGGAAAAGTGTAGGTTTGTTTTGTGTGACTAGTAGATTGTGGAATCCTTTTTAAAGTTGTATGTCATTAACGAATCGGTTATTAGGTCTGTAGGCATTGTCGTATTTGTGACGAAGTAAAGAGTGATAGTCAGTAAAATCTTATTTTGCATGGAAGGTATCCATTTAATGTGAATCGGTTTGGCAGTTTCCCCAGAGTCTATAGCCCGTATTTCTATACAGACCTTATTATAGATTTGTAAAGAAGTTGTTTGTTCGGCCAATTTAGATCGTTTATCAAGTAAACAGGTTGATATATTATTTTCATGGCCTGATGAGTTTTCTCGTTTACGTGGATTATTCCATGTTAATCGCTATCTAAGTACAATCTCAGGTAGCAAATATATATTTGCAGAACTTTATATTGATTTCACTGTGGCAGACGGCCTGGTCCATTGCCATTTATTCATGCATTCTTGATTGATACTTTCATTTATTAATAAAATATTATTATTATTATTATTATTATTATTATTATTATTATCAGTAAATTATCTGGTAAAGGCTGAAGCAGGCTACCGCTAATTAGAGGCGTTGTAGCTTCCCTTTCATTGATATATTGTCACTAAAATTTAGTTATAATGTTTGTTTTATTTATTTATTTATTTTTTTTGAAACATGACATAAATTCTTAAAAGGTTAATACTTTTTGAACATCCTCCATTAATGCTTATATACACGTAAGTTTCATTTTTATCAAATCACAAAACGATAAGTTTTAATCAAATATTTTAATTAATTTAATTTTGAAAAAATATTTTTAGTCAAGTTGTGAATGAAGAAACTGTAGAAATTTTCATAAGGAAACAATTTCATAAAAATTGGTCTTTATCCTCTTCTTCTGAAGGCTCTGTTGGTGCATGGACACTGATTAGTGAGTAGTTGTAGAATGGCAGTGACGTCTAATCTATAAAGGTCAAGTTGGTCAAGGAGCAGCTGTAATGCTCCGGGTCTATACAATGAAAGTGTATTCCACGTTGCGAATCTATAGTCCTTAAGACGCGCCTTATGTTGTTTACCTAAATTCCGTCCAGTTTCACTTTGTTGAGGTTTCATAATCTGGAGTTTTTAAGGCGTGCGAGTGATTGGCCCACAGCACCCGAGTCTAGTGGTAGGGCGGCTACCTCAGAGCACCGAGACATGCTCCCCCATCCGGGGCGGTCTCTTAGGGACGGTAGCCCTAAGGTGTATATAGTGTTATTGTGCTTGTATGTTGTGTGGTGTCATGTGCTGTATGATTTTGTGTGCTTTAGTGTACTGTACTAGTGAGTTGCATGGTGTCCTGAGCTAGGGTATCCCGCAGGGTCGCTACCCCCCAGTGCCTGCATGCAACAGACACCCCTCACAGGAGGCTGATTGCATCCTAACTGGATGGGCGATGGGGCCGCCACCTCCCTACGTCTTATCCGCCCTGTGCTGACCTATGCCTCGGAATGCTGGACACTTGCCAAAAGTGATGAGCAAAGCTTACTAAGGTTTGAGAGAAAGATTCTCAGAAAGATCTTCGGGCCTGTAAAAGAGGGAGAATCCTGGAGATTGCGGACAAATCGGGAGCTAAGCCTGCTGTACAATGAGATAAACTTAGTCCGATTTATTAAGATTAGCAGGCTTAGATGGGCTGGCCATGTCGTCAGAATGGGAGAAGGCGAAATTCCTAAAAAAGTGCTTGAGGCACCGGTGTATGATAAGAGAAGAGTAGGCAGGCCTAAAATGAGATGGGTGGATGGTGTGGCTGAGGATGCGAGGTTCCTGTTGGGAGTGAGAAATTGGAAATCGGCAGCGCAAAATAGAGAGGACTGGCGCACAATGTTGAAGGAGGCCGAGACCCACATTGGGTTGTAGCGCCAACAAAGAAGAAGAAGAAATAATTTCACAGCTTTTGTGTGAAAGTGGAAATTAAGAGGAAGTAAAAATGTAATAGTTTGATCTATTACTTTATTAATAAGGTTGAAATTAACCCATTTTTTTTAGGGAAGGGAATAGCTAAGTGGTTAGTCGAACTGGACTCCCACATGGAGGACCCAGGTTCGAGCCCAGCTATGTGCTACCTTAGATTTTTTCTTCCTAGTAGCCTCTACAGCTCATTGTCCGGTGATGGACAGTATTGTCTGTAGCGAGAGAACACTTTCCGGAGGCCAGCAGTGCACTGAGACGGCTCTGAGCGCCCATGACCATAGATATTGAGGCGCCTTGAATTTAAAGAAAAAAACTATTTTTCTTTCTCTTATTTATTTATTTATTTATTTATTTATCAAATAAGTGTTGACGAAATTTCTCCATTTAAAGAAATATTGTTTTCCATCTAAACTATTCAAAGATTAGGCACAGATTAAAGGTGCATCAGGATTAAACGGCCAAACGTTAAAAAAGAGTTCTTTGGCGTTAAGAAGAAACAAAAGTCCTCCAGAGCATATGCCTCTTTAAACAGATATATTTTAAAATCCTGAAAAAAGAAATCTTTTTGCTTATTTTTTGCTATTGTGCTATTTTTGCTATAATATTTATTTCCATATTACATAAAATATTTTTCCCAAAATTTGAAATCTTCCGACAAAAATTAGAGGAGGTGAAAATTTTGGAAATGAATTTATGTTTTCATGAAAAAGTGTTGTTACGCTAAAAATTGCTTCAAAATATCGCACACCGACACCTTTGTATGGAATAACTTTGTACAAAATGCATATATTTTGCATTTGAATGCATAACTTTGTACAGTTCCTAATCAAACAAACTCGCCAAATTCTCGTCTCCTCTCTTATCTTCCCACACTTTGACTATGGCTGCGTTGTTTAGAAAGGGCTTACCCGAGAACTCGAGGACAGATTCAAGAGTTTTATGAACTGTTTTATTAGGTTTGTACATCACATACCTAGGGACGCTCGGGCACCTTTCTCGGTACCTTCATTTTCCAAACCATATCTATTAATAACCCTCCTTACATATTCTGGCTACTAAACTTCAAATCCTCAATTCAATCCCGTCCCACTCGAACTCGTTCGTCCGATCTTTACCATACAACCCACATGTTAGCTTTGTTTGATCGCTCCTTCATCTCACGCGCCGCTCCTCTTTGGAACTCCCTTCCTCCTACCATTCGTCATATGTCTTCCTTCCTTGTATTCAAGTCCCGATTCTTCCTTATGTCCCTTGCAAACAGATTAGTTCTACCTCGCACTATCCTTTTTCTTTTGTTTATTTATTTTCCTAAGGATTATAGTTTCAGTTTATTTCCTGAATCAGGTCAGACTTCATTTCGTTATTTATTTATTTATTTATTTTATTTAATAATTTTTATTTTCTTTTTTATTTATTTTTTATATATTTTTAACTTATATAATTATGTATTTTTTTTTTCACTTCTCTTTCTCATTAGGTATAATTTAGTAGTTATTATTGTATTATTTCATTTTGATTTATTAGAATACATTAAATTTATCATTGTATTATATTATCACTGGTTACTTGACTACTATTTTATTTCATTTATTTTATTTTATTTTTGTATGTATATTTGTATTCTCTTTGTAACTGTACATATTATTATTCTTAAGGGGCTCCAGTCCCAGAATAAAATTACTTTTCTATTCTATTCTACAAATGAAAATTTAATATTTCTTACTATGTACTACAACTTAATGCAATGCTATCCTAACTATAAATAATAATTCAATACATGTTAAATGACAATGTTAATGGTGCATGAATTTCTCTCTCTCTCTCTCTCTCTGGCTATATATATGGGAACTCGGTAATATACCATAAAAAAAAATCATTTTTTTGATAGCCCCATAATATTCTCCTTGATAATAGTTAAAGTGGCGGGGAAGTTCAATGTAGCGGCTGTAACATGCTCTCGTGTGATGACGTGGTGAATGCTTCTTGAAATTGTAGTCGCTCCTTCCTTTAGCCAACAATTCTACACGGTTAGCTATAATCTCTCCTTTCTCCATTAACCTGAGCCTTTTTACCTTCTATTGCAACACGTTTTAAAGATTCAATTTAGGAAATACCTCCTTGACCTTGCTATTGTTTTATATTTATTTCTTCAGAATAATATTTAAAGTAATTCTATTGAAATATTACAAACATTTCATTTCATTCATCCCTAATAATGTAAGATATAAATTGTAGAAATTTTTTTTTCAGTGATTAAGTTTATTCATTGATTCTGTATTTATTTAACATTAATAAAAACGATTTAAGGACGAGTAGCAGGATCTTTGCGAATGATAAGAAGAAGATTTTTTTTTTTATTCAGGGAATTAATTAATTTTGTTAAAGTTTAATAATTTTTTTAATAATGTTATTGAATTAAATTTTTGTTATATTAATTATAAAAATGGAGGTTCAGTTTGGTCGATAAGGTCCATTAAACGTCTATTTTTATTATCGATAAATCCGCTTACTGGTGCAATATGTTATTTGTGATTACTTTCCTCTCTTATAATTAGTAGCTGAAGAAGTATAATCAATTTCAGTTAAAAAAATTATGAGATAGACGCTGATTTCTTCTTCTTCTTTTTCGTATATTTACGATAGCTCTACTTCTTCCAATTCAAGTTGAGATACAGTCCAAGCAAGCGACGCTTGCTGGCAGCTGAATAAAATTGTGGAAAGCACTGAATATTGATATTTTTTTCTGTAACTTCTTTTATTATTCTGACCTGTATTTTTCAAATCACTAACCATTTCTCTATTCCTATGGCGACTTTTTCTCTCAATAATTCATCCTATATGTGTCATCCTTCTAGGGTTAGTCACTTTCTGCCACTTCTTCGACGGAAGATATAATTTATTAAAAAAAAAAAAAAATAATCAACATTCCAAACTTCTAAATCAAAACAAATACCGCCGGTAACTTAGTTACAATGATACTTGAAAAGACACTGTTGTTTTAAGTAGATCATTAAGAATGAGGGAATCATTAACACAAAATAATAAAAAAAGGGTTATTTGGTTTGGAAAATATCGCAAGATGTCGTAATAATTACGTTTAATTTCTAGTGAGTAATTGTTTTTTTATTATTACTATTCTATACTTCTCTCTCCGATGTTGTAGTCAGACCTAGGGAACGGATTCGTATGTATTTACATATTTTTTTCTAGGCAATTTACAGACGTTTTTCAACTAGAAGTATTCATACTGACACTTTTTAAGCCGTTTGAGTCTACTTTTATTTCACATATTTCCACATATTTGGATTTTATCGCATATTTATACATATTTGATCAAAATAAATAAATATTTCTACATATTTAATCAAAATATGTACATATTTTTTCATATTTTTCATTTTGGGCATATTTTCAAATTGGGAGGTGGTTGACAGGAACTGTGAACCACAGATTGAAGGGCTGTGAATCGCAGTGGGTACAATGGTTATTGTAATTTACACAGAATGCTGCTAAAGAGTGACGGGCACTTGTTAGTTCTTTGAAGTTGTCTGACGTTGTCTGTTCTATCAGCTCGTTCGTTGACGTGTCCAATTCATTTCGTCGGTCACTTAGTGTATTCTTTTTTGGGTGAAATGCCACGAACATCGGCCTCAAACAGACAACTGGTTGCTAAATATCTTCGCGAGTTTCCAGCAAAACTTTTTCGAAGTGATGGAGACATTTTGTACTGCACAGCTTGTGACAAGCGCGTTTCTTGCTCTCAACGTTCCCAAGTCACCCAACATATTGCCACCGGATCGCACATAGAGAATAAAAACAGAAAGAAAGAGAGGACGTCCTATCAAGCCTTCCTTACATCTCCATCATCAAGTAAGTCTACTCTGAGTTCAGATCTTTCGTTAGAGGAGATATCCCTTTCCACAAACTTAAAAATCCTCATTTCAAAGGATTCTTAGAGACCTATGTTGGGAAAAAAATGCCTGACGAGAGCATTCTGCGGAAAAACTACCTGGAAGATATCTATAAAGATACACTAACCAAAATTCGAGAACATATCAAAGATGGACCGATTTGGGTGTCAATTGATGAAACCATTGACGTTGAGGGCAGGTATATTGCCAATGCAGTTATTGGAAAACTTGACAGGGATGCTGATGTGGATTCAAAGCCATTCCTTTTGAATTGTGAGGTTCTCGAAAAATGCAATCATTCCACCATTTCACGATTCTTCGATGCCTCAATGCATATCCTATGGCCCAGTGGAGTTTTGAACGAAAAAGTTCTTTTGTTTCTCTCTGATGCTGCCCCCAACATGGTCAAGGCTGGGCAATCTATTCAGGTATTTTATCCTAAGATAATTCATGTGACGTGTATTGCTCATGCCTTGCATCGAGTAGCAGAAACTGTCCGATCTTTGTTCAGTGACGTAGATTCCTTAATCTCCTCGGTTAAAAAAGTGTTCTTAAAAGCACCAAGTCGCATTAAAATGCTAAAAGATCTTTATCCAGACTTGTGCCTTCCACCAGAACCAATATTGACAAGATGGGGTACTTGGCTGGAAGCAGCTCAGTATTACTATGAAAACTACAATAAAATCAAGAATGTCCTTTCACATCTCGAAGAGGAAGCAGTAGCGATAAATACAGCCAAGTCTTTATTCGAGAAACCTAATTTAAGGAACGACCTTGCATTCATTTCTGACAATTGGTATTTCTTGCACAAGCCATTACCCAACTTGAGTCCCAAAATGTTCGACTGACAGAAAACGTGTCCAACATTAAAAAAGTCATCGAAAAGGTGGAAGGAATACCTGGGAGTAAGGGAGATCTGATCAGATCAAAACTGGTAGAAGTACTGAGCAAGAACAAAGGGTGGGAGACCATCTGCCAGATTTCTGATATTATCAGTGGAACAGAAGTCACCTCAGAACATCGTGTACCCTTTACAACCAACGAGATAACTTCTTTCAGCAAGGCACCTATAACATCTGTAGTTGTTGAACGATCTTTTAGTCGTTACAAGTCCATCTTACGCCAAGATCGTCGTCACTTTACGTTCCAACATTTGAAATTTCATGTGGTTGCAAACAATTTCGAAGAGTGAAGTTTTCAAAATTGAAAATTTAACACATCTTTTTATAAATAGTAAAAATGTTCTTTGTTGTATAAATCATTATAACTTGTAAAAACAAATTATTTTGTTCCTAATAAATTATTATAAATTGTAAAAATGTTCTTTTCTTGTATAAATAATTATAACGCCCCCAAAAAAAAAAAAATTCCATTTTCATAAAAAAAAAATGTCCATTTTACTTAAATATTCCAGAAAATATTTTAAGAAAATCACATATTTTCCACATAATTGACGAAAATAAATGCATATTTTAATTAAATATTTGGCATTTTTAAATACATAAAAATCCGTTCCTTAAGATTACTGGAAGTAACTGTTAGGTGTGTGTGTGTTTTTTTTGTTTTTTTTTGTGTGGAGGTGATAAGAGTCATTTTAGTCTTGATCCCGCACCCATCATTAATAATAATAATAATGATTTTTATTATTTTTTTTTTTTTCACGCGCTATTGACATAAAAGTTCACTTTCTCTTACGGTAACGTAACGGGATGGTGTAAAAACAGCCGCCTCTGATTTATTATAATACTTTTCTATTAACTCAATAAATTTCGTGGTTAAAGTATACATCACTTAAAAAGGGAAACTTGCAAATACTAGTATATCATCGACCCAAAGAGTTTATAAGAGATTAAGAACCTATTTTATTATTTCCTTATCGTTTTTTAACCAATACATTTTTATATTTTATGATATATTTGTATGATATATTAGCTGAAATACCAATTGTTTTAAGGTTAACCGGAAAGTGAGCCATTTACTGAATAGTTTTTTTTTTTAGTTTATTGAACATTTTTATTGCAACAAAGAGAATACTTTCTTACAAATCCATATCCTCCCCACTTCGTCGAGATGACGCCTCATGGGCGGCATCCGATGAGGATAAAGCTTCCCTGTTTGCCTCTTACCTATGCACTGTTTTCACTCCTTACTCTGATATGGTTGACTCCCAGCTCCAAGAATCTCTCCTAGAAGACCTGGGCTCCCCCCTTCCTCTCTTCCTCCCACCTAAGCCATTTTCTCCGTCAGATGTTCAATATACTATAAAACGTCTCTCCCCAAAGAAAACTCCCGGATATGATCTCATAACGCTAACCATTCTTCGAAATCTTCCTAAAAAAGCCGTTGTCTTCCTGACTTTCATATACAACGCGATTCTCCGAACCACCTATTTCCCTATTCTTTGGAAGTTCTCTATTATTCGTCCCATTCTAAAGCCAAAAAAACCTCAACACCTCCCCTCATCCTACCGTCCCATTAGCTTACTCTCTGTCCTGGCCAAAATATTTGAAAAACTCATCCTTAAAGATATCCTACCAATCCTTGAAGTTTCCAATGTTATCCCAGACCATCAGTTTGGATTTTGACGCCACTATTCTACCATATAACAAACTCATCGAGTTGTAGACACCATTGCATCCTCCCTTGAGAAGAAGGATTGCTGTACGGGGGATTTCCTCGATGTGAAGCGGGCCTTCGATCGAGTATGTCACCCCGGGCTGCTCTTGAAACTTAAGGGCATCCTTCCAGCCACTTATTATCTTATCCTAAAATCTTACTTATCCGATAGGTATTTTCTAGTACAAATCGGATCATCTTTCTCTCCTTTCAATCATACTAAAGCTGGAGTGCCGCAAGGCAGCATTCTAGGTCCTATCCTTTACTCAGTATACACTGCAGATATCCCAACATATCCTGATACCATCCTTCTCACCTATGCAGATGATACTGCTATCCTGTCTTCCAATAACGATCCCGAATTACGGCCCATAGAAATCTACAAACCCACTTCTCCTCCCTAGAAAATTGGTTCAAAAAATAGGTCATTAAACTTAATGAAAATAAGTCCCAAAACATTACCTTCACTCTACGTCGCATTACTCTTCCCCCAGTCTACTACAACTTAATTCCCTTACCAGTGGTCAACGTTGCTCGCTATCTTGGGCTTTACTTAGACCGAAGACTTACATGGAATCCTCATACAAGACTGAAAAGACTAGAACTAAACAGACGCTTTCGACAACTTAAAAGACTACTGGACAACAGATCTAAACTCTCCCTAGACAACAAAAGACTAATTTATACATCTATTTTAAAGCCTATCTGGGCGTACGGAATAGAACTATGGGGTTCAACCAAACGCTCAAATCTCCAAAGACTCCAATCCCTACAATCCAGAATCCTCCGTAACATTGTGAACGCTCCTTTTTACGTCTCCAACCGAACCATACATACTGATCTTAATATACCGTTCATTGCTCAAGTCGCCCAAACCCGTTACAGGAAATTCCATATTAATCCTACAGGCCCTTCTAGACGTCTTTAAAGACAATGGCCTCATGATCTCCTCTCAAGTGAAGAGAGTCAATAGTGATTTTGTATAGTTTTGGAGTGTTACCATTGGGTAGCTTCTCCACTCATTTTGTATGTAAGTTCTTTGTATGATTACTTATAGCGCTTATAGTGCGCTGATTGCAGCATGAATAAAGATTAAAAAAAAAAAAAGAAAAAAAAAAAGTTTCTTGAAAAAATTCCGCTAAAACGAATGTTTTTAAATTTCGGATGCTTATGGCTTACATATTTCCCCAAAAAATTGATTTTGCAGTTTCTGAGGAATCTGTGAATTTTTATTGTCTGTTACATAATTTCAAATATTATGTAGGTTTTGTTCGATGTTTGGTGCTCTCTTCTGGACTTCAATGTAGTCATTTCAACTATCACTTGCCATGGTACATGCTAATAATAAGGTTAAGTAAAAATATCAAAGTTAAAAGCAAATTAATCAATTTTATAATTGTGTTAATTGCAGTAAAACAAGTTCAAGTGAGTTTCACACCAGAATTTTTTTTTTTTACCCATTTTTTAATGCTGTAAGAGATCTTATTTAAATTTTGAAATTGAATTTTCAAGAGAAATATATGGTTTGAGGGCCCATGAGTACGTACAGAATAATTTTGGCGAATGGTCTGTATATGTGTGTGTATGTTTTAACAAAATATCTCAAATAAAAAAAATTTAAAAAAACTGAGAAAGTTAAAATTTGATATTCCGTTTAGTTACCGCATCTCACGTAAAGATTTCGCTCAAAAAAAATCTACAACCGGAAGTGTGACTAATGGTTTATCAGTTTTGAGGGGGAGGGGATTTCTCGAAAATGGCTTTAACCAACAAATTTATTGAAATTGCAGGTGATTTTTCAATTTATTTATTTATTTTTTTTGTTGACAATTATACAATAGATATTTAGCCATACATTTGCCTCAGTTTATTTTTTTTTTATTATTAAATCGATGTTTAAATAATAGATACAACTCACAATGTCTGACTTTAATGTGAAATGTATACAAGTGTGAAATAGTTTAATATAAGAGAGCATAGAAGAAGAAGAAGAAGAAGAAGAGTGGGGGGGGGGAAAGAGCCTTAAAAGAATGAGAAGGATAGTAAAGGATTCATGAACGATGCATAGAGGTTCTGGCCACAGTTACTACTAAGCCCAATACAATCCCACTTCATTATTAACTCAGTACTACCTTCAGGACAAGCATGTTCTTGGGTGTCATACCACCCAGCTATGGCTGGCTGTTGACTCTCCTTGTTGCTTTTCACGGCTGTATTGCTTCATGGCTGAACAAACTTCTGTGTACTTGCTTCATTATATTTAACCCTTTCTCAAGTATAAAGGGAATAGTGATATCTATTTCCTTTCTCAATTTATAGAAATGGATCTTTGAATATAACTGACGACATTTTCTGATCTCATTAAAGATTAGTGTAAACAAGCAAGAATATAATTGGAAAAAAAATTAAATTTACAGCTCTAAAATCCAAATTTTGATTCAAATTTGCTTTTAATTACAGAACAAAAAAAAAAATCACTTAAATTTCCTTATTAACCAATTAAAAAATTCAAACGATATCTGTCATATGACAGTTACAACATGTGTAGACGTTATTCAACAACCACGAGAAACCCCCCACTACTCCCGCCACATCCTTCTTACTTTTCATGTGAGAAACGTTGGCTTTTAACCAAACAGATGGCATTTTCTTCATACGTTAATATTTTCTTCATACCAGAAACATTAGCAATAATTTTATATGGTCCATTTTACTGAAATAATAATTTAGAAGAAGGTCCTCCAGCTTCTAAGTCTATCAGAAAATACATTTTCTTGGACAAATATTACATAGATACTTACTTGTTTATAGCGTGTATATCAAGTTTCCAGATTGTAACCACTTCCAAGAAAATCGAATGAAACAAATTTTTCATTAAAATATCTGTCATATGGCAGATGCAATATGCGCAGAATATGGTTTTACATTTTTCAACAACTCCCAAAAATTATCCCAGACCGCCACTACTCCCGTAGACCCTTTCAACTACTCTGATATGAGAAAACATTCGTTCGCCTTATGAGAAACGTTTGCTTGTAATATTAGAAACGTTCACTTTTTAACCAAGTAGGTGCCTCCTAAAATACTTGTTCTACGTTAAAAAAGTCGTACTTTAGATTAACTGATTTTCTTTAAACCAGGAATAATAAAAAAATTATCAGTTATATGCGGGACTTGAACTGGCGACCTCCCCCCAGTAATGTGAAAGTACAATAATCTCAGTAAAAGAGTTGCGTCAGTTTTTTATTTTTCACTTAATATTCCCACATTTTTGGAATAGAATTTCCTGTTAGATTAACAATAACAAAAAAAGTGCCGGTTTGTGGCTATTTATACCTAGATCGGCCGCCAGGTTAGAGAAATAATGATATAAAGCAGCCTTGGCGGCAGTTGATCAGAATGATTGAAGGGTTCGAAGAAGAGGAGAAATTTAATTTTACTATTTTAGAATCTCAAAGTATCCATCCTTAAATGCTGCTGTGGGAAATCATTCTCCCGAATTGATGGCGAAACTAGGGCTTATGTTATTCCAATACCAAGAATAAAATTACCACCATCTACTCTACTTGGCTCTTTGGGCATTGGAGTCCTTTTCTGACTCTATCTAATCATTAAAATTGTAAAATTTAGTTGCAGGACACATGATAAATACCACGTATTTTACGTATGCGTGAAGAGTAATATTTTTCTACAGTTGCTATTCTAATATGTTATTCGTCCTAAATTTGTTGTTAAATATAAAGCTGAGACACAATTGGAAATTAAATGTACTACAAACATAGCTTAGAATTCCAACTAATTGGAACTGCAGTCCACTGCGGTCTGCATGTTCTTTTACCACTTTACCGATTTTCAATGTTTACTACCAGCTCATGTGCAAAAACTATTTATATGAAATCAAAAATATGATATGATATAGTAAATTTCAGTTAATTTTTGTTTACTTCAAGAGACTAACCACTCCTTAATACTGAATAAAAATTGTAAAATTTAGAAATTATTCAGCAAGATACTTCAATGATATTCTATGACTGAAATTTATTTAGCAATTATTGTATATGCAATAATAAATTATACAATTTAAATCATTGCAAATTATGCTATAATAAATTTTTCAATAACAAAAAATAAAAATTTCATATAACAAAAAACTTTATTTAATAAAGTAAAAAAAAAAAAAATGAAAATGTTATTAAAACAAAAAAAACGAAGAGACAATTTTAATTTGAATGATTTATTAACTCCCCTTCAAAAAAAAAAACGACAAAAAACGAAAAGATTTTCTTTTAAGGACAAAAAAGTCAAGAGAGTATATTTGAATATCACTGGATGTTCCTCGTTCATTGCACAATGCGTCCTGTTTATAATGAATTACTCTTTTCACCCTTTATTCATTTTACTTCATTAAATTTTCTTACAATGTATACAAACTTTTAAATGAATTTCACATTTTTATAATTATTGTTTTTCTAATTAATATACTTTCTGAACAAATATGAATTTCTATTAGTTGCAGGACACAAGATAAATACAATCATTACGTATACGTTAAAAGTAATATTTTTCTTCAGTTGCTATTCTAATATGTTATTCGTATGTTATTACGATCTTTTCAAGTATTTGAAACAGATATAAAATACATGTACCCCTACCATCTCCTTTAGTAAAAATATAAACAATGAACTAATAAACTGTATCGAAGGAGAATTTCATACAAATTATGGCAATTCGATCGTAGTGGAAGCTCCAACGATGTTGACTAAAAAGAAGCGCGACTAAAAATGGGGATTAGTGAAATAGACGTGAACAATATCTGATAAAAGCAATAACTTGGCAAAGGTATACTTGATCACCGTTTAAAAGCTCCAATAATAATTGCCGTGCTTTTTTGCAACAACACTATAGCTTTCTAGTCTAAAATAAACATTTATCAGCCATCCAATTATCCCAGACCAAGCCTGGGATATGACCAACCTATTTCCGGTTTAAGACCGTGTTCCAAAGTGAAGTTTTAACCGTTGAATCCCATGGTTAGGATTTTTCCATTTGGTAGAAAACTTGATCTGTTTGACATTTATTTATAAAACCTTGATTCGAAGCCTCAGTGACCCACCGATCTTTGATGTTATAATATAACATTTGATATATCAGTAATAATACGTAAATTGTTTTGAAATTATATTCTTGTATTAAATTCTTGAGTTAACCAATTATATCCAGAGATGTTAATTTTACTGAAACATGAAATTTAAAGAAACATGCATAAATTTATTTTGCTAGCTATTATAGCAATATCTGTTTTTTAAAGCATATAAGTGTGTCTACCAACAGCGTACAGAAGAGTAACACAATTATCACAGACGTAAATACTTACTTTGCAGTTCCTTTATCTGCAATGAAAAAACCTATATTACATGAACTCGCTCAAATTGAATTTTTAATTCAGTCAACAGGTATCTATTTAGTATTAAAAATTTAAGTGTGAAAATTCTTGGTGGAAAATTTTATTTAGTAATTTTTTTTACCGAAGTAAAAATATAATTTTTTAAGTAAAAAATTAAAAAAAAAAAACGGCTTGCGATATATTTTTTTCCTAAGCAGTTTTGTCCATATATTAGCACAATAATAAGATCATCACTTCTGTTGTAATATTTGACACAGTTTATTTTGGAAAATTTGAAAAGACAACATGAAAATAATCAAAAAGTTTATCCTCTTGAGAATAACAGAGTTTAGAAAACTAGGTTTAAAAAGTTTGGAAAACAATTTCCCACTTGAGAATAGAATTCCGAGAGCCTTTCTTTTTTTATTGATTTGTTCTAATAATGTAATAGCTGTTAATTCCTGGAATTGATAATAAGATATAATCATTTAGAGTTGGCTGGAAAGTTAATATTCACATAAATTTTACTACCCAACTTTAATTAAGTTTTATTGTGGTTGATTCCGCAAAGCAGGAAAGCGTCAGAGATATTTTCTATGATAGGCTGCTTCTTTTTTCGTGGTCATCGACCGGTTTCGGGCGTTCGCCCATCATCAGGATGTTAGTTAGTTAAATTCTATTATAATTAGATATAAAATATATAAAACTATTATATTATATTCATATCTATTATATTAAATATATAAAACTATTATAATAATTACTGTAAGAGTTCTAAAGTTTTTGAGTAAAGTTTAAAAAGAAAGAAAACTCTTAAGAATCCAGTTTATTATCTAACTGTAATCAATATTAACTATATTCCTTTAAACTCTTATTAGAACAAACTCATGGACTTGTCCATGACTTGTCCATTCGTAGAGTCGAATCTTGGTATTGATTTACTGAAAAAACTCAGGCTTATCAAATCTACGATATAATATAATTGACACCAGAGCCAAGATTTTCTAAATAGAAATTTTTGTCAGTGTCTCATAAGACCATAGTCGGCAAGTTGCCGATTTATATATGGTAATCAGCTAAATTATGCTGCTAATTATTAAATTATAACATTTAGTCACAAATTCTGATTATCCAGACTGATAAACTTTGCCATGAAATGTAACCCGGAGTTCCAAGCAACAAAACGAAAAAAAAAATACTTGATTTTTTTATTAACTAGGATATTTCTTACAAATTAATTCTTTTATAGCAATTTCAAAAATATACTCATGTGTGTGGAGCATTCTATATTAGAGATCAAAGCTAGAAAATTCATTATAATAAGCAAAAATGTAGGAAACAAAAATAGTTACTAATTGAGTAATTGCATTTGATAAGAGATATATATGTTTCAAAAAACTCCTTGAATATATGCTTAGTCTGAAAGAAAGTTTTCAAAACTCATTGATAAAAATTGGTACAAGTATCAATGATATTTTCCTCACCTAAAAAACGAGCTATACGTAAATATATAATTTTCTATTCTAAACTGTTAATATTCATACTTAATATTCATCTAGTTTTGATGCAAGGAATATATTTAATTAAAAAAAAAAATCAAAATTATGAAAATATGTGGCATTCCCTTACAAAAGGACATTTCAGGTAGAAGACCACTATTGTCTTTTAGAGTTCATGAACTTGATAGCATTGTGTACCCCTTCTTCTCACAGGGGAAGATTTGAAATAACAATTAGAAGACATTCCTTCAAGACACTTTGTGGTAGACACCGATGCGAAACACTTAGGAATCAGTGCCAGATATAAGTTAAAACAGAAGAGCTTGCATTAAATCTAGATAAATAATTAATTTTATAATAATAGTTGTAATAATGTAAAATATTTAAATATCTTAAAAGATAATATATTTAATTTAATCTACCAGTGTTTTCATAATTATTTCTTATTACTTCTCTCTTAAACATATATACTTACAAGCCCCCTTTACTAAACCGTTCACGCCATAATCTACTACAAACTACAACAACTGAACACACCAAAAACATTTCAGGAGACTAAACCTTTAGATAAAATCAAAAGCCTGTAGTCGGTTTTAAGAACTTTCACATTTGGAGGTACTTCATCCTGTGGTTGCCTGGCACTAAACCTAAAGGCCATATAAATTTGATTTCTAAGAACTCTTAGAACAAAGAAATCATCTACATTATAACTGGGAAATAAAAATAGAATTCAATTGTTCTCTTAACTGGTTATTTATTTTTGGATCACAAAGAAAAATTAGTAATGAAATGAATTAACTTGTTCAAATAAAGATTAAAAAATAACAAAATGCATTGAAAATGGTAACAATATATTAAAAATTTGGTATAAGGCAACTGAGAAGCCAACGATGAAAATTAGAAGTATATTCACTGTTGACTAAATTTCAGTTATGACAGTGGCTATAAAATTCAAAACGTTATTACAGGCATATTATAGAGTTTGATACGTTAATAGTTGATAAGATACGAATTATTTTGTTTCAAAAAAAGCATTTACCAAATTTTCTTCTTATAATTTGTATATAAAAATACAGGTTTAGGTATTTATAGTTTAGGTATTCACTAACCTAGAAAACCTTTACAGTTTTGCAACCTATAAAAGGAAATGTCCATTTCAAATTAAACATCTAATTTGGGAATAGTTTTGTTACACATTGACAAAAAAGATTAAATTCTAAAGTAATTTTTTTTTTTTTCTTACCAACGCCTCAATTCATTGAGGATCAGCCATTAGAACTGCGATTAACCAAATATAATTTCCCAGCCTCATAGAATTTGTTATTCTGCCCTTTATGGTAGCAGTCTGAATTTTCTATGGCCGCAAATGTTTAAAGTACATGCCTGGCACAATTTGCAGTGGATGTCTACAAGACTAATATGGTGAAGATATGCCTGAAGATCAATATAGCCTGTAGCATGTCTAGAATAAACTACAGTCTCACTTCTCGGAAGGATATGAGCGCAGATCACTGTTTTCCTGGCAAATGTGTTTGTTCAATTCCATTTTCTTATCAAGGATAGCTCGTTTAACGGTGCCATACTCAAAGATAGAACTGGCTGTTCTTTTCTTGCAAAATTCTTTGCAAATTTGTGTTTTCGTTATGTAAAGTTTTGATTATATAATAATGTCATGATCAAAAATGATAGATAAGGCCCCATCAAAAAGAATCTATGCAAGAAAGTGCCTGTGAGCATTTCTAGTGAAAATTCACTGTTAAAAATCTTAAATAAACGCAATGCTTCGTCTTACTGCTGTAAGAGTTATCGGATGCTAGAAGTGTAATGCATGATTAGCTAAGTTGCAAAAATATCTCTACCATATCACTTCACTAGGCCTTCCTCCCGCCAAACCAAAATGGAGGGAAATCATGTTATGCTTCCCATTAATACTGTATGAAGCACTCGATTTCCTCTTACTATTAAACATAAATCTAACCAATATAACCTAAACCTAATTACATTAGTTTATATTTTTCAGGGAAACAAAATGGCCCTCTAATATAATAGAGGTCTTTCTTTCAGGATTGCAGGAAAGACATGTGGCTGGACAATGTTCTGACGATGTGAGCCTGACATCCTTCTAACATGTGTGTTACCGTCCTACTTTGGGATAGTATAATTTATCTATATTACGAAGAACGGTTTAGTAAATACATTTAATAGGAAAAAATCGGGTGAGTTCCAAAAAATACTCTTGCTGTTTAACACAAAATTTATATTTATGTTCATCACTTTATATAAGATTATCTTTAAAGACGATATATTGTTTAAGTAATTTAAATCTAATAACTTGATATATTTAATTTATATAATGATTTGGGCGGCGGAGAAAGCTTAGAGAAGTAGTAAAACAGATTTAGCATAATTGTACATAGTGTGTATTTTGTGTGTGTGTGTGTGTGTGTGTGTGTGTGTTTGTGCAATGAGAAGGGACAGCCACGTGGAATGAACACTTAAAGCGAACAGAGAAATGTTGTATAGCAAGGAGATGCTGTATAAACTTCCCTTCTAATAGTGCCAGCATCATGTCAACTCTAGTGTATTGTCTGTCAGATGATGTTGTGCTTTCTCAATATACACATATATATTGAAGATGTCTTTCCACTTGCTTAACAAAACTCAAGAGTTTCTTGCTGCTAACATGATCATTGACCCATCATGTTTACATTACCTAAATCACATTAACAATTTAGTACTATAGTATTTACTAAACATTGCTGTCAAATAATAATTAAAAATAGCAGACTTTAAAAAGAAATAGGAATTATCAAATTTTAAATTTGAATCACTTTCTGTTCCATTTTTTTTTTTTAAATTGAAATTTACAAGTGTAACATTAAATACGTAAATGTGATGATGGTTAATACAGTTACGGTACGTTTGGATAGAAACTGCATTCCCAAGAACAAAGTTCACTTACGTAATGGATCATGGGGCCGTCTTCTCTCTAATCATCTTCAGGTATTACCTAGTAAAATGGGAGAGGTAACCGAGTCTATTGGAGCATTGAGATGAGCTGAGATAGAGGAAACAAATTTTTGCTAGATATGGACAGAAGAGATAACAAGGTTAGTCATTATGGATAGTGTACAGGAATGGACACTATGTACTTTGCTAAGGAAAATTGCCTCAACCCTGTAAACTCTATGTTACCAGCACAATCATCAATGTGCACACTGTCACGTCCATCGCTCTGTATGGACAAATAATCTACAAGCTCTGCTCTGGAAACTGTCTCTATTTCGCACCAAAAGTTAGTTGAAATGGGATAAAAGCCCCGGTAATATTAGGGCTTTAGCCGGATCAATTTTGAAGGGTTAACAAGCAACTCTTGAAAAAATAAACCAACATTTGTTTAGGAGGCTAAACAAGCGGCCAAAAAGAAACAAGCCCAACCGAACCATTCAAGAGCTTACTGCAATTGAGGTATCACAACTCTCAAGGCTTATAACAAGCAACTGTCACAACTCGCTCTGTTTTCAAGGCCAGAGAATCTCCACCAAGCTGTAGCCACCACCCTAACCTACACTTTCTATCGAAACTTAGAACAAATAAGAGTTCCATAACTGGCTTATTTCAGCATTTGTAAGTGGCTCTTTTTGAATTAATAAAAACCGTTAATAGGTTGCTTTTTGTATAGACGATTAGATTATTTTTGTAAATATTTTTATTGTAAATAGTAGGATTAGGGTAAACTGGAGTAGAGGAATATCAAGTATCTACAATATATATAAGTTGGTGTGAATGATAAGTTTGTATGGTTAGGTTTCTTTTATATGGAATGAACGTATTTATTTGGATGGATATATTTATTAGCTAGTATGGATAAGGTAGGTTTAGAGTGCACTTTAGTTGGTTACGAATGAAGTGTAGGGATCAGGTTTTTAATTTTTATAGTGCAATATAGATTAGTTACCATTAAAAAAAAAGAAAAAAGAAATTACAAGAAAAAGAATAAGTGCAGCCGGTGCAAAGTAACTCAGCTGTTGCGCACCTACACAAAATAACAAAAATAAATAAATAAATAAATAAATGGTTCCATAACTACACTACATCGTTCGTTAATTTCTCACATCCGCCATTACTACAATTCTAAAAATCACATAAATATCATCACTCTTTATACAGCCACTCTATTCTCTTTGTATTCTTTCTCCACTTATCTATAGTGTAAAGTGAATGTGTGAGGTGGTGTGTGTGTGTGTGTGTGTGTGTGTGTGTGTATGTAGATTTAACCACATCACCATTCCCCATTTCTTAGTTATTGTTACAATAGTGAAATTTGATATGAAAACTGGAGCATTGGGATTTTTGAGTGCTAGGTTTGGCGGCATTCGGAGTGGAAAGTTTTTAGTCGATCTCCTTACTTCAATCAATATCATAATATGAACAAATTGATATTAGAAACAATAGATATATAACAGCCTTTTTCTTCAAATTTAGAATTCTAGCAAATATCTAAAATAACATAAATGGTAAACCATACATTGTACTTCAGTGACAGGATAGAGGAAAGCATAATGCTATTGTCCCCTCTCCTCCAGAACATCAAAAAATAAAGTTAGGAATAAAGGAAAATGTATCAATGAAAGGTATTAGGTCATTTATATATGTTGAGATAGTAAACAAAGTTTAAAGAAAATAGTTGAAAACTGTTTTCGAGAAAAACGCAAAAAACTGTAGAAAAAACTATTTAGTAAAGTTGCACTTTTAGATGATAGATTTTCCTGAATCTTTCGTGTCCGATACGCTGGTAGTACCAAATTTTTCTTACTCAAACTTAAGTTCCCTGCAATTTTTTGTTTTTAAGACCATTCGTTAAACACATTTTTTCTTACTCAGATCTGAAAGTATTATTTTTTCCAATGAAAACTCAATTTCGAATGTTTGATAAGATCGTAAATACTTTCTTTCTCTTAGTGAGAGTAAGAGAAAGTAAAATTTAATATTTTAATGTACAGATAGATAGATAACTTTTTCCTTTGACTAGACCTATTGTACCTAGAAATGCCAAAGAGAAGTCTGGCTATTTGAAAACCTGACAACAAGAATGTCCGTGAAAGGACTAAAAGTTTCCTCCCTCATCATTAGAAATACAAGACATAGTTGTGAAACTAAATCACCATAGCAACGGGTAATATTGCTTTGCGTACACGTCTGGCAAATAGAGAGGTAACCTTTTCAATGGTTACTATGGCTAGAGAATCTTATTTGTGAAGTGGCGAGGGCAGTTGGTCATTCCAGTCTAAGGCAAGGTCAAACATGGGTCACTCTTCGTGACTAGAAATGAACACCGATTCCAGGTGACTGGAAACTTTCATCTTATTTCTCCTGTAATTTGTGGAATATATTTATTTATTTTGTTTGAAGATGTGGGTGGTCACATCTTTATGTTTATATACGAGTATATATAATTTTAAATATTAATTGTATTACATAATTATATAATAGCAGTTACTGCAGTTTTAATGACAAAAAACCTATTAGCCCTTTAGATAATACGCTAGACTCAATAACAATAAATTGTTTAGTAACAAAAACTAATTTTACAAAAATGACAAAAAGAAATTGAAACAAAAAATACACAATTTTCAGCATGGATGGAAATCCGTCTGCCAAGTTGCTCCAAGTTAACATCATTATAATGTAATTTAAACTTTCAAAAGATAATATATTTGCATTAGGGAACCGAGCAAAATATTTCCTCAATTGATAATTTTCTGTAATATAAGGCATTTTTTAAATATTTACATAATGTACACCAGTTTTGACCATTAAGAAAGTTAGAATTTGTACAGCTTGTAGTAGGGAGATGCGTTATGCCTCACGTGACGTGTTGAGTGACGTAGCTGAGGCTGGTTGACTTAGCAGTTAGGTGGATTGCCTTATGATTTTTGGCTGCAGGCAATACGCGCCCCCAATATAGAGCTTTCTAATTTTTTAACATTTTTATAAGCATAAATGTTCCCAGGCATAGTCGTCAGTCTATTAATACTTTAAAATACGTCAATAATTTATATTAGAGCATCGCTTTAAGTGAAATTAACATATATATAGTAATGCCATGATAAAGGACTCTAGCATTTAACTGGATCAAAAAATGCTTTTGAAATCTTGGTAAAGGTTACAATAAGTTTCTTGGGCCGTCGTCATTGAATGGAGATGAATTTATAGTGAAGATAATCGTAAGATGACGTGATAGGGCAATAAATCAAGAAAAGAATTGTATGAGGACTTTAACCATTTTTTTTGGTTAGGTAGGAGAAAATAGGATTTAGTCAAGAAAAAGACTAGAGCACAGACACTTTACAAAAAGGCGCAAATAATATAGGCGGGAAGAAAACTAGTCTATTTATATATAAAGCAACAGTTAGTTCTAAGAAAGTATTTTAGAATTCTCCAGCTAGGTCACCACATATTCTCCCCAAGGAATATTCTTTCTATCACCATTATTTTCGTCACTCTGTCGCTCTATCATTTTTTTACACATTTTGATTCGATTTTTGTCTGGTTCTTGTACTAACATTACAATCTAAAGAAATTTGTTAACGAGAATAATTTTTTTTTTTTATTGGCCTTAGCAACAATGGCCATAGCCATGCAATATAGTGAAGCTGCAATAACAATAAATTGTATATAAGCACTAATAAAATAAATATTTTACAAGAATTTTTAACTTCTGATCCCAACGTAAATTAGGTCATCATATATTACTTACCAGTTACACATATTGAAACATATATCATAAATATTTCAGAAGTTTGTTTTCCCAAAATGGGATAGAGTATTCGATATTCTCATATACATTCGATATCGTCATAACTTAAAATTATATACAACCAAGTACACAACACATTCATACATGATTCACACTCTACTATTCCAATAAATATATTCGTGCTAATAAATGCATTCATACTAAAACTAAGATTCCTAACCACATCCGCACAATCACGCATACTGAAAGATGGAGTACTCGACATTCCTCTACCTCTAAAATTAATCAAAGAATTAGTCGCAATCCTACTCTCACATCTTATAATTGATTATATTTTTACCAAAACAATATGAATCCTGTATAATTTTTATTATTTAGAAAAAATGCCAACAGAGTCAAATATACCGCGATCTAAATCTTGTATTGTTGCTCGATTGAGTACGTGTTTATGATAATCTAATTATCTTAACAAAGTATACTGCTTAAAATTTCCTTCAATTTATTAATTGTTAACTGTAATTAATTTAAAACAACTTTTAAGTCATTAATGTCTTAAAAGTTGTCACAGGTAGTTACCATCATAATTTTCCTTAATGCGTTTTGTTGAAAAAAGCATAGTTATTGCGTTGTGTCCTAGAAACACGTATTCTGGCCATATCCCTAAAACTAATGAATATAATTCTGAAAATCTCACTGTCTTTTTTCCTAACTGTCTTAACATTAATCCTTTAATTGTATTTTTGAATGGGCTCCTGGACCAGTTGATGTAACGTAATTTTAGGGATATTAATGAAAATCACAGCCCTTTTGTTTTGTATTCTTATTTTATGTCCTAATTTTTCTAATTTTGGACTAGAGAACTTATTCATCGTCAGGGATGATTAGAGAATCTAATCGAAAGCTAGGAAAGAATATAACAACTTAAAGCAAAGGACTGATGCTTGTCATTAAAAATCTCTAAAATAGTATTAATCCTTTTACCTCATCAGCATTTTAAAATTCGGCTTATAAGATACACCCAATAAGCTAACAATAGATAATTTAGGTTTTAGCAATCATTAATTTGAAAAAGGTTAAATTAAAACGTGTCAGAATTGTGATAGTATTTGACGCAGTTATAACAAGCATATATAGCAGTATGTAATACAAACAAGGGATGCATCATGAAAGATGGAAACATTCATCCATATTCATTTCGACAGTGTGACATGGTCGAAAAATAAAAAAAAAAAAGCTCTAATAAATAGCTTTACACTTGCAACAGCCCTTTTACAGGAGCAAAAATATCCAACACTCCCTTTCTATAGCATCCCCAACAAGTCTGTTGGGTAGTTTAATATGACGTTCCTTCAAATTTTTTTTTTCACTATTACCTTCTCTTACAGTTTAAAATAATGCATTACATGATACTGATAGAATTTATTAGAAAAGGCAATTATTTGTAAGTTCCTGCAATAAAAACCTACTTACGATCAATATAATCACTTCCACGTATTCATAAAACAGAACATACTAAAACTCTTCTTCTGTTTTTGTTTTTTCTATATAACCTCATTCTTAATTGTGTAGCCTTATCAACTTACAAAATATTCTCTGATTAAAGAAAGAATAATCCAAAAAAATAGACATTAGATTTAAAGGGAATTATTAATTCGACTATTTCTAATGTAGTTTTGAAGACTGCAGAATCCATAAGGAATATACAAATTGGTTTCGTGAGTGTGAATGATATGAATAATACTGAAAAATTACAGAAAAATCGAAATTTAAATGTACTTATTTCACGCATAATATTTCAAATTTAAAATCAATTGATTTAACCTTTTATTCAATTTTAGTTACGATATTACGATATTTATCTTCCAACTGTTTTACCAAGAAGATTGGTCTCTTTGAAAAAGCAATTGGAAGATAATAATTAAGCAAGAATCGAGACATCTATACGATTTGATTAAGAAAAGTTCGTTTTGTCCCCCTTTCTCTCTCCGGTAGCAATGATCTCTTTTACCTACTCTGGCACGGCCATTATTACTGCAATTAGTAGTAGTAGATTTTGGTAGAAGCAATTAACAGTACTTCAATTTCTAGAAGTAGTAATGATTGTACTATTAGTATTGTAGTGGAATCGTTTATTGTGATTCCTGAGGTATGTAGTAGATGTCTTGAAGAGGGCGGAAGTTAGTTTGGAGATTTTTGGAAGTTAGTGCTCGAATTATTAACACAGAATTTATAAAAATAGACTGTATTTGTACAATAATTTAAACGTGAGTAATCGTAACTATTAACAAGAAATACTTAGAAATAAATAGGAGATAAATAACTAATAATTTAGAATGATTAAAATAAATGAACTAAGATGCACAACTAAGGAAATAAGTATAAATAAAAACTGTATAGGGACGCGGAAACTGCTGCTCGTATAATAATCTTGAAGACGTATGAAGTATAATCATATAATCATCCCCTCTTCCAATGGGGCGAAGTTTATATATTAGTGTTAGCAACACTCACACCAAGACATCTGTCCTAGTGTGCGACCTTGGTTATTTCAGTGACCAGTGATTTAGGTCAGTGGCCAGCCTTAGCGGTTGCTTGCTTTGATGTAAAGTATTGACCCTTGGTTTTGTTTGTTTGGCCGCGGCCTTGTCTTGAAGACAGCAGCCGGCTAGGCCACTAGTTAAAATTATTCTTTCTTTGTTATGTGTTGTGAAGGTTTGACATTGCTATGTCCTTGCCATGTCATTACAGTATTATTTCGGGGGGGCTCTCCTTTATTTGGACAAGGCTTTAGATTCAGCGCTTATATATATTTTTTTTAATTCACGTGATGTGACATATGCAGAGATTATAGCTTTCTGAATTGGCGTTGTGGGTATATTTATAATATTATTATTACTTGAAAATGTATTTAGAACACTTTTTTATCAGCAATGTTCTTAAACTTGAGTAAAACACCCCGTGAGTAAAAATAAGATTTTTTTTTTTTTTGTTTTTTTTTGAAATTCTGAGGCAACATATTATATAGATAGAAATACTGTATTTATTACTTTCTCTTACTCCTAGTAAGAGGAAGTGTTGTAATCGTGTCAAATTTTCGATATCGAGTTTTCACCGGAAATATCCGTTTTGAGGTCCCCTGAGTCCAAAAAAGTGGTTTTTAGCAAATGGTCTGTGTGTGTGTGTGTGTGTGTGTCCGTGTGTGTGTGTGTGTGTATGTGTGTGTGTGTTGTGTGTGTATGTAGTTGTATGTGAACAGCATCGAGCAAAAACAAAAAACGTAGAAAGTTAAACTTGATATTCCATTTAGGCATCACCATGGGATCTGACACTACGTTATCTGTCAAAATTCCTCAACCGGAAGTACCACTTTACTAGTTAGATTTTTTACTTTTTTGCGATTTTCTCAAAAATGGCTCCGACGATTTTCTTTAAACTTGAAATCAACCACACATACAAAGAGCTACAACTTTTATTTGAAACATTTCTCCGGGAAAATGCAATGAAGGGCACTTTTGGGGGAGGGGTGGGGTTAGGTTTTCATCTAAAGTGCTATTTCAGTTTATTAGACAATTCTGTCATCTAAATAATGTTAATTAGAATTAAATATGTTGTTGAAATTCCGAGTTTGAAAAAAATCGGATAACCGGAAGTGCGTTTACTTTACCACTTTACTAAATGATTTATTCACTTTTTCGCTAATTTTCTCAAAAATGGCTCCGACGATTTTTTTGAAACTTCGTATATAAACTAAACATGCAAGGATCTACAACTTTTATCTAAAACATTTCTCTGGGAAAATTCTTTTAAGGGCACTTTTAGGGGAGGGGTAGGGTTAGATTTTCATCAAAGTGCTATCCTAGTTGATTATACAATTCTATCATCCAAACGTAATTAGTTAGAAATAAATAGATAGGCTGAAATTCCAAGTTTCAAGAAAATTAGTAAACCGGAAGTGCGCTTTTACTGAACAGTTTTTTCAGTTTTCGACGAATTTCATTAAATTGTGGTACACAAACTATAAAATTTGTCAATTATCATTTTGAGAACTGGAGTAAGAGAAAGTTGTGTGAGTGTTTCACATCAGATTTTTTTTTTTTTACAAAAACATTACAGGGGTAAAAACTTTTTGTACAATTTGTATTTTTGTTTAACTTCTTTCTTAATAAGTTTCAACTCATCATTAAACCAAGATTGATTAGTATTATATTTCTTAGGGCAGTCATTAACTTTTCTAGAAACAATCATACCGCAGCTTATTAAAGATCTGTAAACCGCTACAAGAATATTTGAATTTTGATCATCTATATCAGAACTATTGAAATAGATATTATGGCGGTATAAATTATTTTGAAACAATTCTACACTATCAATATTCCATTGGACAGATTCGTAATATTCTGCATTACCGCTTACTTCACCAGGACAGCTTCTGACAATGTCAAAATTAAATTCAAGTTGACACAACAAGTGACAAGACAATTCAGTAAAATTAATTACTTTAAAATCTTTAATTATATTTAGTGATACCAAAATATGTCCAAACTTGGTCAATAATACTACTACCATTACTACTGATATATGTAAAGGTGCCTGAGGTATCCGAAACACTTCTACCATTGCACACAAACATTCCTCTAGACTCCATAACATCAATAAACTTATTATCTCTGAAATTAATTATTTTATCTAAAACAAATCTCTCCACAGTTATATTAAGATCGTCAAAAAAATCATTTTCATGGGACAGTTGTAATCCCCTCCAAATATTTTGCATTTATTATTTGAATAATTAACTTTTAAATCAAACAAAACCCGACCAAGCGACACAGTACAAAATTCAATATCGGCTGTAGGTGGCCAATAGAATTTTCCTAAAATAAACTGTTACTCATTTAAAGAAAAACAAACTATAATATAAAGCTGTGTGATCTCAACAATTTCGATGTCATTAATTGCATTATGAATTAATCACCAGCAGTCCGCCACTAGCGCGCTGATTATTGCATTACAGATTTTTATACAATATAATACTGATTTATTACATTTAGTGGAGTTACCTTATTGTTCAAAGCCATTATTAAACGAACACATTCTTTGCTATGTAGCCTTATCTTTCACTGTATTCACTTCCTTGGCCCCCACCACAGTTTTCTGTTCAAATCTTTTGATGAAACTTTCTATTGACTTAGATTTTCTTAACGGTGTAGTGGACCTCGTTTATTGTGTGATCTGATCCCACCGTGATACTACAAGATGTAGTGGAATCGTTTAATGTGATTCCTGAGGTATGTAGCAGATGTCTTGATGAAGAGGGCGGAATTTAGTTTTGAGATTTTTGGAATTTAGTGCTCGAATTATTAACAGGGAAATTATAAAAATAGACTGTATTTGAACAATAATTTAAACGTGAGTAATGGTAACTATTAACAAGAAATACTTAGAAATAAATAGGAGATAAATAACTAATAAACTAATAATTTAGAATGATTAAAATAAATGAACTAAGATGCACAACTAAGGAAATAAGTATAAATAAAAACTGTATAGGGACGCGGAAACTGCTGCTCGTATAATAATCTTGAAGACGTACTGAAGTATAATCATATAATCATCCCCTCTTCCAATGGGGCGAAGTTTATATATTAGTGTTAGCAACACTCACACCAAGAGATCTGTCCTAGTGTGCGACCTTGTGCGCCCTTGGTTATTTCAGTGACCACCGATTTAGGTCAGTGGCCCGCCTTAGCGGTGCTTGCTTTGATGTAAAGGTATTTACCCTTGGTTTGTTTGTTTGGCCGCGGCCTTGTCTTGAAGTCAGGCAGCTGGCTAGGCCACTAGTTGTAAATTATTCTTTCTTTGTTATCTGTGTGAAGGTTTGACATTGCTATGACTTTGCCATGTCATTATAACGGACGAGAGGTTTTTGACTCCGCCTTCTCCTGAAAGGTAACATGTTATATAATAAATTATTTAGATACTCATAAAAGTCAAATTAATCAAACTTTAAGAATATTGAAATGCCAATGATTTGTTCAAACCAAATTATAATATTCGCCACCATCTGTTTAAATTGAAAATATACACATCTTTCCTATTTATTTATATTAATAAACTCGCATAGTGAATTCTAGAACAAAAAAAAAAAAAAAATTCTGATTTTAGTGTTTAAGAGTAGAGATTGTTACTTCTATATACATATTCAAGTTGTTAATTTATGCTTCCCATGACCTTCTAGTTTAATATATTCCTGCTTAAAATACCGTGTAAACATACTGTGTATAAGCAAAATGATAACACAGCATACTAATCAGAATGGTTGGGAAACATTTGGTCAATTTGCTCTACTTTTAGTATATCCTATATTTTTGCTATTTAAATATATATTTTAATATTTTATTTGAGGACTAAATTAAAATTAACTTTGTTCACTATGTTTATTGTTTTTTCTTTCGTTTCTATGGATACTTCTTGATAAAAATACACTGTTCGCAATCTAAAAAAAAAAAAAAAACAGATTTTCTTTGATTTTTTTGACTTCTTTCTTAAAAAAAAAAAAAAAATTGAAAACAACAACACAAAAAACTGTAATCCAGATAGCACCGGAGAAACTCTATGTTGGTTGATTGAGTAGCTATAAGGCAAAATCTGCTACTATTGTGGCTCTGCTAGCTGTCCAGAATTTGTATACAGAATATAGTCACCTAGTCATCTGTATATACCTATTATAATTGGTGTTGAGCTAGGTATTGCCTGTTGGTAACTGAAAGCATGTGAAGGGAAGTGATTGTACAATTATTAGGGTAAAGCTAGGAGAGATGACGCACATTTCAAAGTTATGCCCTGTATCAAAATACAGGAGCTATATTAAAGAGGTAATTCTTATAAAACATATGTCAACTACTATTATCTACAAAAAATGTTATTTTTCAAAATAAAGACATTCTCATTTATTCCAGAAACAAAATACAAATACAGACTACATTTGGCCGTCTCTCCTACTATGGTAGGATAGATGACGCACCATAGGTTAGGAGACCTCTCCTCTGTGAAGGTAACATGGTTGATCGACATGAAACTTGGTAAACACTATGTCTACGAACCCAACTTTAACGACAGCAGGAAATCTTTCATTTCAATTGCAATTAATATAATATATAAAAAAGAAAAAAAATTTACTAGGTTATGAAAATTCAGGTATTTACCAGATATAGTTGATACGTATAAATGTTCGTAGAACACAGAAGAATACACAAAATAACTGAAGAATTTGGCAATACGTTCACTTCTGTGCTCCCAGACTAACTTCCATGACGCCACGTGGTGGCAAATAAGAGAAGCAAAGCCTGCGTCTTCTCTACTACCCTCTCATCTCTCCTAGCTTTACCCTATGTTGTTGTACACTCGCAACCTTTGTGGAAATGGACAGAAAACAAAGTTTAACCACTTTTTTTTTTAGGAAAACACTTTAGGATTATTTCAACGGTAACCTCTTGATGTACCATTAAGTACAAAATAAATTTATCATTGTAGAAATTTGTCAATTAGAAATTGATGATTGCAGTGATCCAAAGTTATATTATTGCTCATTTCAGATTTCTTCTTTTCTTTTTCCTTTTTTCTGGGGGGCGGGGGAGGGTTATACTTTTACTATGAAGACAGGCAATACATTTAGATTATACTAGGAAAAACAAATTGTTCAAACAAAGATTAAGTATATTTGAAAAATTAATGATAAAATTTAGAGACAAAATCACTTTAGCTTTTATTTCTGAATATTACCCAACCAAGTAAATGTCTTCAGGAAGAACGGTAAAGTTCATGCACATAATGAAGTTGGCTGCTGACTTAGCAATGTTACTTGTAAAACATGAGCAGTCTTTTTCCTTTTTGCTTTCCAAACGGACAAGTTGTGACATGTTTTATACTGACAATAACACTTCTTTGCTTTTCCTTTAAACTTACTTTTCTGTATTTGATTAGAACTTTTTGTTGTTTATGTGTTTAATACTTTTAAAATTCTTGAATTAAGTTTCACATTTCATGTTTATTCGTTGTATTTATAAGTTCATCACACTTCTAGCTCGCCTAGTCATTTTATTCATAATGTAAAAACTAGGAACTACTTGATTGTGTATCATCATATATAAATCAATCAGCAAACTATTAGAATATTGAATGTTTGTAGAATATAAGAAACATTATGGAGAAAAAAACATCATGCATATTTTTATAAAAAAAAAAAAAAAAAGCATTGATATTGTCCGGAAGATTCATGATTTCAAATAATTCTAGTCAGTCTATGATAATTGCTTGAGGAGTTCTAAAAATAAAAATCAAAAAGAATCCAGCATTGTGTTATAAATCCTTTGTAGATTGAGAAAAACATTCCGAAACAAAAAAAATTAATTCCTTCGGTTTCTACTTCCTCCATCCACAATTTCACGAATTAATTTTTGGTGGGGAAGCGTAAGGGCACATTTTTTTCTAAGAACATAATCATGGTTCGAACCAAGTTAATCAATTTTGGCTCTTGTAAAAAATTTCCGGGATAACTTTGATGAAGCGATACAAACTATGGGATTTGGGATGTAATGACATAGCAATGTCAAAGCCTTCACAAAATATAACAAAAGGAAAGAATAATTTATAACTAGTGGCCCCACAGCCGGCCGCTGCCTTTTCAATACATAGGTATCAAAGACAAGCACCGATAAAGCCCTGTCTATTGAACAGAAGCCGATGGGCGACCAAATCTGGCCACTGACCTGAATCACTGTCGCCGACCTAACCAAGGTCGTACAAAATCGCACGCTACTATAGATGCCTTAGTGTGAGAACTTACACACTTGACAGTGTGTGAATAAGACTAATATAAACTTCGGCCCACTGGAAGAGAGGATGATTATATCATCATCATTATACCAGTAGCCACATCATTATATCAGTATCATTTTTACAGCAGCAGTTATACTTGAGTTCCGAGCGCGTCCCTATACAAGGTTTATCTTATAATTATTTTCATAGTTGTGCATATTAGTTTATTTATTATAATCATTTTAAATTATTTGTTATTTAACTCTTAAAATTATTTATTTACTTTATCAAATCATATTAATTTTAGTTACCATTAGGCTCATTCAAATTACTGTTAAAATATATCCTATTATTATAAATTCAGTGTTAGTAATTCAAGCAATAATTCTCTAAACTGACTTCCGCCTAATAAGTCCCTCTTCAAGACATCTAACTTCATACCTCAGGAATCACGACAATTGATTCCACTACAGGGAATCAACGAATTTATTCTAGTGATAACATTTGTAATAAACATTTGGATGCATTTAATAAATTCAAATGAACTAGATATAAAAATGTTGGAAAATTGGGTAACCGAAGGTTCTCGTTTCATTGAGGATAGGAAAATCCAGAAACAAATATCAAGGAATAAAACACTACACTCACTATTCAGTCAAAGGTCAAAGGATTCGAGATCGGGAATTGAAGCCTACATTTCCTGTTACATATTGTATGGTCGTCATATAGTTCTCCAATCAACCCTCATCTCCTTCACCTTCACCTGTGCCTTATATCTATGGAAAAATTGATATTTTATGTAACCAAGGAAGTTCGCTTTGAATCATATCTATTCGAATGGGTGAGTGAATTTACATACCTTGGCACTCTTGTCACTGCCCATAATGATATATCTGTAGAAATTTGAAGAAGAATTATGGCCACTAATAAGAGTTATTTCAGTCTAAACAAATAGATGAAAAGTAGGCATCTGCCCATAAAGCCGAAGTTGAAACAATATAGGCTTTAATTCGTCCAGTGGTTATATATGGGTCCGCAGCTTGGACTATTTCCAAAACAGATGAACGCAATGTTTTAGTATTTGAAAAAAATCCTTCGTCGTATATTTAGGCCTTTGAAAGTTGGTCAGCATTGAAGGCAGCAGTACAACCGAGAGTTCCCTCCTTAATGAACCTAACAATGAACCTTAACAATAATTAGAATATCGAGACTCAGGTGGACAGCCCACATAGCGCGAAAGAATGAGGCTGAAATGCCCAAAATCTTTTAAATGAGAATCTATGTGGCACACGGCCAAGAGAGTGTCCAAGGTTACGTTGGGTCGATGGAATTGAAGAAGATGCCAGGAGCTTACTTAAACTTCGGAAATGGAGAGCAGCTGCAGTGGACCGAGCTAACTGGCGAAGGTTCCTTGAGGAGGCCAAGATCCACTAATTGGATTGTAGGACTTTGAAGGAGAAGAAGTAGATTTAACCAAAGGATGATATATCAGAATAATATTGGTTTTAAACATCAATCACTCCTTGCTATCCTTTAATCTCCCGAACATAAAGTAAAGTAACACCTTTTTTTTTAGGCGGGTTTAACATCTCCAACTAACAAATTAGATGTTGTGGATGGGGGCGGAAGCACATACTTTACTATTAACTTTTTTTTTAACTGATATAAATTTAGTGTTACTGCGGGGACTTGAACTGGGGATCTCCAGTTACAAGTCCATGCTCATAACCACTACATCAAATCTACTCCTTTCGTGAGACATATTAACACATCTAAAGAAAACTTTCACTTTAACAAAATATTTGAGTGAATAAGTTACTCGTGAATAAGAGTGAATAACTTGAGTGAATAAGAAACTCGGTGGTGTCCTATGCCTTCACCCCGATTAAAGGTGGGCATCCGTAATGCAAATCCCTATCACTAGCTTGGCACTGTAAATTTCGGCCGCTCTGTTGAGTTAGTGAGCAGTACAAAAGTCCTGCACTCGAAATGCCTTTATTTATTTCCTCTATTTCCTTCCGGAATTCACGTGGCGATTTGTTACATCATTATGTCGGGTTTACGATTAGAAAGTCACCTTCACGGTAGAATACTGCAATCTGATCGGTTACGGTAAAACCGTCAGTCAGTCAAAATGTATTCTTGCGTGTGACTGTCAATGGTGAGCTATGCATCTTAAACCCGGTTTAGTATTAGCACAGATCTCAGTTTCTTGAAAATTGCGGAGATTGTGAGATTAATCGATCTATGAGTAGATTACATAGTCCAAGGACATTTGGGCAAACTTTCATTAACTTATGCTATCCTTCTGATGTTATGTGTATTCTGGTTATAAAAAGCTCCTGATCTTGGAGGTATCCGAAAGAAACAATCAGGGCATGAAAAAAAAATTCCTAGTACAGATTAGTAGCAGGGACATAGTAGACAAAACGTGTATTGTTTGTGATTATTCAGCGATGCGACAAGTGACATCCTATTAAGAACCCATTAATGTGTATCAAGTAAAAACTGAGAAGTTGTCTCCAAATAAATAATTAATGGTTTTATCAGTAGTTTCCGAACACAGTGTAACAGCAGTGATAGTCAAAAATGGCTTTTCTTATGCTCAACATAAAAAAGTTACCCAATACTTTATAACCCTAGACATCATCGGTCGGTTTGAAGTCTTTATTATCTTCTACACAGCAATAAGAAATAAGAGATTCAAATAATATTGCCCAAATATTCAAAATTTAATTTAAATTTTCAAAAAACACTTTTTTAGAATACTTAGAAAGTGAAAAAGTTAACCAACGGATAAAAAAAAGAAGGCCAAAGTCAAGAAAAATTTTAATTAAGGTGTTAAAAAGGAAATTAAGGGTGGTGATCACATTGAAACAAAGTTATTGTATTGAGTCCAAATAATAATAACCAAATGATTACCATACCATAATCAAAAGAAGCCATAAAACATCAAAGGAAGGCTAAACATCTTGAGTGCGCTAGAAGCGTTGTACAATCAAAGCAAAGATATCATAATATGAGATAAGATGGGAAGGATGTTGTTACTTACTATTTTGGTACGAGGCTAGTACATATTCATCTCTGCATGGCTTCGTATTCTTTCGAACAAAAACGGCCGTAATTCCTTCAGTTGTGGAAGTTCAAGAAATTGCTTAGCAATTTCCAATTTCTATTTTTAGTTTAAATGTGTTTTAAAGTAATTAAATGTTGAATATAACCTCAACGACAGTATGTGAAATAAAATTAATTGAAATGGAAATTCTCATTAAAATTTATCGTTTTTTTTTTTGTACCTTTTACTCGGTCTCTCAGTTTCAATAAATTACATATTTTATTAAAGTAAACAATGAAAGCATCCAATATCCATTGACAGTTGAAAATATATAAATGGTATTGTATGAAATATTTAAAGCAATCACTTTTAACAGAAGAATTTATATTTTTGTTTTTCCACAGCCAACATACATACTGTCCTTCTCAGTATTGTAATGGTAGTAGAGGGTTAGTTAGAGAAATGAACATGGTTGAACCAGTCGTTGGTTGTTTCCAAACCCCCCCAGTCGGAGGCTAATCCACCGGTGGCCGACCACTTGTGAAGCTAAAATTAAAGGATATAAATCATGACTGCCACTTCCATTGTACATATACCACAAAGTCCCTGGCTTTTTCTAAGCCCTTCTGTTGCTACTACTTCGCCAGTTTTCGTAAACTGTTCCATTGAAAACCTGGAGCTGAATTAACCTCACACTATTATATATATGACAGTTTGGATAACTTTATTGCCGAATACGCTAAATTCTCTTTTCTTTTTCAATTTTTGCACTCCATTGATACAGTATCTATTTTATCTTAAATCTTTTTAAAAATAAATATTTCAAATAATCTTCCTTCCTAGAATAAATAATCAATTCATAACAAATATCATGAAAAACAAACATTGAAATTACATGACAAAAAATTGTACGAAAATTCAACATCCCCATTTAATTGTCAGTTTTCCATTAACAGTCTTCACGCGTTGGTCTAGTGACTAGCGCACTCGCCTTTCAGACGAGAATTCAGTGTTCGATTCCCTTGAGGGCATAGACGATATAGACCCAGCATCGTGATAAAAAGTGGGAAGCTACAGTTAGTAGCGCCCTAGGTAGCGAAGGCCGGAACTAAACGGCGAGGAACTGCGGCGTGCTTACCACATCCCCCCCCTATTCAAATCGCTGCCTGGCAAGCCTTGGCCCTTCATGGGCTATTGCGCCATAGGGGTTAGGGTTTCCATTAACAATCTAAGAAGTTATCCAGTACTGTTGGCACTTCGATTCCTTAGGCTTTCATGAGTAGCAATTACTTATGTTTAAATAAGTAAGATAACATGTCGAATATTGGAAACTTTGATTGGAAAGCTCTATTCTCATTATATCAATCCTAACACTCAGTCAATTGCCAAACCCTGGCTCTTTATGTGTTTTAGATGCATATAATGCAATTTTTAATTAACCGAAATTTGAAAATATCACAAGGTATAAAAAAAAAGGAAGATCTTGAGCAAGATGCGATTACGGGAGCGATTTTATATGTAATCCACCCCATTCATCTCAGAGCTAGTCCAATCCCATTAGCCAGAATTCCATCTAAACTAAAGTATTGCAACAATTATTTTCTTCGTCTAATTAGTCTTAATGTATAACTCTGGTCTCTTACGTGGCTACTGAATAAGTTTGCCATAATGGCTGGCAAACTAAGACTATTAAGGGTGGTGTCGTTTAGATGCCACAAATATGTTATCTCTGTATTGATTATATACATATATGTGCACGATTTTTACATTCTTTATTTTATTTTATTTTGCTTGTATTATATTGTATACAGTTGAAAAAAAAATTATATTGATTCTTCAATTTCTTGCCCTAATTGAATCTGATAATTCTTTTGTATACAGTATCTAATGTTTTTGATATAAAAAAGAATTCTTATTCTTTCTATTTGAAAATATAACAAATAATAATCCATATTTTTTTAAAATTAATTCTTAAATAAGTTAAAATTTAATAACTTTTACTATCCCTACTATGTTCATAACTTTATTATATACTGACCTAAACATCCCATTTGTCAGACGACCTAACACAAAAACTTTACAAAAGATTCCACAACAAACTTGACACACAAAACACACCCACACGCCACGAATATATAAGAGACCATACTTGGGAATCCTCTCAGACGTTTGAAATTCCATTTACCATTTCCTGTTAGATAGAGGAATAGGAGGAACCTAGCCAGGATGTGTGGCACTTTCCTCAAGCCATTTCAAACCAGGTAAAATCAATCAACATATTTACTTATTGCATTATTTTTTTTTTGTTGCAGATTTCATTTTTACATTCTATCTTTAAATGTAAAAGTGATGAGAGTTAGTGAAAACTAATAGTTTATTTATGTTTAAAAAAACAAAGTCATAAATTCGCTCTTTCTATCCACTGAATTTTCTGCAAATTCGGAATTTTATCAATCTTATTTAATTCTTTGAAAGGTATAAAGATGGCAGAATATTGTATTGAATGGCATTTCTCTTCCATATCAATTTTTCCATTCAAATATTTCAAATAAAAATAGGAAGACATAATAGGGATGCAGAAAACATATACTGTCGGTGTTAACTCAATTTGACTATGAAATGTGTTTGGTGTTGTTGTGTATTTATGTTAGACTGTAGCACGAGCGGTTTAGTAAAGGGCTTGTAAGTATAAATGTTTAAGAGAGAAGTATTAGTAATAATCAAGAGAGCACCACTGTTTTTAAAATAATATATTATTCCCTAAGCAAATTTAAATACTTTACAATATCACAATATATTTTAATAAATCAGATGTTTATCTAGAATAAAGGCAAATCTCGCATGAGTTGAGCGATTCCTGAAGTAAGTGTTCTGGCTTTGGAAGCAGATTGCAGACTGTCCTAAGGAAGGAATGCTCTCTCTAACAAAACAGTTGGCCAAGCAGCACTCACTAATTCAACGGACTTTTGTGCCCTTGCTTCCCCAATAGCAAAGACCCCAAATCACAGTACCCGACCCCCTTCACTGCACCAAGACATATTCAAAATATTAACAAAATTGCATTTTTGATACTATAAATCACTCAAAACTATTCCCCAAAAACCACCATTCTCCTTTATTTCATTCTTCCGCTACAACTAGGTCACAAAAATTTACAAGAGTAGGTGAAAGTAAAAAACGCAAGCCCTCCACAAAATTGTATTAGTCCATAAATTACATAAGTTATAGAATAGTTACAACAAAAAAAAAAAAGAAAAAATATGTTATCAATAATTGTTTTTTCCTAGATTTACAGGTCATGGAGGCCCATGTCTTGCCTCACCACAGAACTCCATTCTTCGAGCGTTTTAATCGAACCTTGGCTGGCCATCTCTTTATTTAGAGTGTCTTATGATACTTCTCATTCCCTTCCTATAATCATCTCATATTTTGCCTACATCTTGAGCACTCTCACTTCCTCCAGCATTCTTCCCACGTGACCTAGCCAAGCCAGACTATATGCCTTCACCATTGCCAGCCACTAAATCAGGCTCACGGTCGGGTACTTCAGTACTGCATTAGTATCTTCTTTTCCCTGGAATCACCATTCCTCTCATGTCCATATATTTTTCTCAACCTTTCTTTTGCAGGTGTTTATTACCCTCTTCTCTGGCACTTCTGCTGCGTTAAGTCTCATTAATTTATATAGATTCTTATTTTAATCTATTTTGAAACGATTACGGAATGTTTAAATTACAGTAGAAAGAGAAACACTTTATTTATAATAAAGTTAGAAATTGTGAGCGAGGCTGCTCGATTATATGGAGTTGCTGTAACACAGCCTCACCCATGCATCTTCGGATTAATATTTTACAAAAAAGAAAAAAATGGATAAACAAAAAAAATCTGTTGTGAAACACTCATACGTTTTTCTCTTAATTCTGTTTATAATTATATATAAAATGAATAATTTTCATTAAATTTGAAAGGTCCTAACATAAATATAGTTGGGATGGGAGCGATGTACCAACCTTACAACCCAAGCAACAATCCATGGCATAAGTTTCACAAAATTTTCTAAAATGACCTTATTTCTTTTTAAATCTTTCAAATAAAAGTAATAGATTTATATCTGTGCAGTGGACATTCCAAGATAATAGTAAATCGTTGTAATTATTTTCGAGATAATTTCGAAAAAATTTTAAAACCTGTTCTGTAAAGTTGCATCTAAAGGTTACTCTATAATGGAAGAAATTCATTGGAATTCTCTCAATGCTTCTAATGTTATTAATATAATGTAGGGGGTAAAAAAAATGGTACTTTAAAGGAAGCATAACGCTACTGTTCTCCCAGAACCCCCCAAAAAGCAGTTTACCCGAGAAAATGTTATAAAATAAAAATGATTTATGAATAAAACCTTTCATAAAAGTGATTATAGTATTTATGAATGTAATTTTACAAAGTTTAAAGAAAATCAGTGGATCCATTTTCGAGAAAAATCATGATAAACTCGAAAACCATTCAGTAATGCTGCATTTCCGGTTGATGAATTTTGCCAGAAACTTTTGCGATTTTTCGTTTTTAAGATATTCTGTTGAGACACTCACACACAGACAGACCATTCGCCAAAAACATTTTCTTCGTACTCAGAGGACTTCAAAACATGTATTTCCCTCGAAAATTTGGCACGATAGCAATAATTTCTGTTACCAGGGATTAAGAAAAGTAAAAATATAGATGTCTCCATTAACAATAAAAGAAATAGACAGTAATCAGTGCAAAATACAAGTTGTAATTTGTTTATGAACTACAATGACCAATACCTTCAAGTTTATAGGCTCTCTTAGCTTTCGAACAAATCCCAGAATTGCAGTATGTTTAAGTAAAATTGGTACATCGATTAGACCCACCCAGTCTACATCATTTGTACAGCAGCAACAAGTAGCTACTTATTTCTTTTCCAAACATAACAAGATCGATACATAATGTTATCGAAAGCTAAACTTACGGCTAAGTGCTAAGTCTGCATAATAGGCCATATTATCATAAGACCTTTTTTCTGTGGTACTCAAGTAATTACCGTAATCTTGCTAAAACGGCATTTCTGCCTTCTGATGATATTATGTTTTGTTTTTTGCAAATGTCTACAAAAAATAAAGATCTTATCCAATGGATTGAAACGAATTTTCATTTTATAATTATTCAACATCTATGGTCATTGGCATCCGGAGCATTCTCAGTGCACTGCCGAGTTCCGGACAGTATTCTCTCGTTACAGATAACGCTGGTCCATCACCGGAGAGTGAGCTGTTGTAGCCCTTAGGAAGACAAAATCTAAGTATAACATTGCTGGACGCAAACCCAGGGTCTCCGCGTAGGTACAAAATTAGAATTGAATATGTCCCCCGAGTTTGAAAAAAATTGGATGACCGGAAGTGTGGTTTACCAGAAGTAGTTTTTAGTTTTCTGCTATTTTATCTAAAACGTCTCGAACGATTTGCTAGACTCGACTTGGTGTATTAACTAGACATATAAAGAGCTACAACTTTTAATTGTAACGTTTCTCCGGGAAAATTTATTTGAGGCACTTTTGGGGGAGGGGATCCCACAAAGTGTTGTTTCAGTTTATTACACAATTCTAAATTATAATAAATAATATTAATTAGAATTAAATATGTTGTGGCCTTTTTGTGGAGGTATGGGGTTATGCTTTCCTCTAATGTGATATGTCAGTTCAACATGTGCTATAGAATTCTGTCAACTAAATAATATTAATTAGAATTATATAAGTAGCCAAAATTCCCAGTTTGAAGAAAATCGGATGAGCGGAAGTGCGACTTTACTGAATAGGTTTTTCAGTTTTTGTGATTTTCTCCATAAAGATGCCGACGGGTTTTTTTTCTGCCTCAGCTTCCGCTATTCTAGCCATAACAAATATATATATATTTTAAACATTATTACCTATAAAGACTTTCATTTTCTTTTTTCCTTTAATAACTTGAAAACTTATTTGATACCAATAAATGAATATCATTTAAAAATTCATAAATATATACATAAACTTCCTTCTCGCTTAATACTCAGCTTATGAATAAGGCCAAATAAATTTTGAGCAAAATTAATCAAACATTATTTTCCTTTGCGTCACTGAATTTAGTGCACTTCATAATTATAAGACTCAAATCTTCGAAGGACCCACAATCTGAACAGTACGGATTATTATTATTTTTTTTTTTTTTATGAAGATAATTGCCGAAAATTCCATGGTTACTCCTTAATAATCCATTTAAGATAGTATAATATTTTTTGGGGTAGCCTTCTTAATTTAATACTTTTTGGACTGCACCACCGCCATAAAATTACGGAATATATAATAGCTAAAAATAACTAAAAACTAATAGCTAATTATTAATAGCTAAAACTAATAACTAAATACTAAAACTAACTAAAATAACTTAATAACTAAAAACTAATAGCTAAAAACTCCAGGTCTAAACAAAGTTTTTTTTTAACTGAATATTATGAATTCATTAAAGAAATTCGTGTGGGTGTGTTTAACATCAATTTTATTTTCTTCCCCGTTTACTATAAACAGCCAAATACAGAATGGCGGATCTTGTATTTCTACCTTTGCCATCTTTTTCAACAATGGAATAAAAATTGATCAACAATGGCTTTAAGTATTGATCATGGTGAAGACTGTTTCATTTTTTATTCAATAATTATTATGCTAAATACAGTATTTTTATACCTAATATTCAACAAACATGGGAACTATACTTCATTAAAGTGGTAATGTTTATTGAAAGGGTCCTCTATGTGGCCTTGTCACTATCACCTTACCAAATTTTCTGAACATCTCTTTAAATTGCCTAAATTAATGTGATAAATTCTCTGAAATCTTTTAACACCTCTGTGTCTCTTTTGTACAAATATATTTCTATTTTGGGACGCGTTTGTTGTTATTTATCCTTAGGGTTGTTAGTTTATTTGTAGATTTATGTGTTAGTTAATGGTTGAAGGTGATATTATACTTCATTTTCACAAAATAAACCACCCCATACTCTTGTCCAATTTTCAATAGCTGTTTTTGTTTTCAGCAAATATCGATTTTTCTCAGAAAAGTACATTTATAATCTTCCTTTCAAAAACCATGTGAATGTAGTAATTGTGAGAAAAGAAATATTTGAGCATTGTTCCTCATTTATTATTCAGAGAAGTAAACTTTGCTAGTATAGGGTATATGATTTTAGGATACCCGAAATCAAGCCACTTTCGGAGATCATGGGAAGATGGAGAGAAGGTCAGCCAACAAACTAGAGGCGTGAAATGGAGAAGTGCAGAAAAAGCTAACAAAAGGTGGAGAAGCATGCAAAAAGCTGACAGTAGAATAGCGAAAAGCTTATAACAAAGAAAAAGACTTAAATATACTTAGCATATATTATGTTCTGTCAAGAAATGAATTTATTAAAATTAAAATTTGAATATTTCCATTCTGGGGGTATTATCTATCATTATAATTCAATCAATATAGCTTTCCATTCATAATATTTCTAAAATATAAAATAAACAATAGGCAATATATATCCTCTACCATTTAAATTACAAATAAAAATATATTGCATTTTAATGTAGTTATGATGTTTTGTAAAGAGCAACAAATGGTCTTACTCATACATATATGTATGAATTTGCCTTCCTTTAAGAATATATTTCCATATCTCTTTGTATAAATATTACATAACACTTCTTATTTATATATATTATGAACAGAGTGATGTATGAAACTATATTGTAAAATTATCATAAGATATATCCTATTGATAGAATTGATGAGGTAAAGAGTTTATCACAACAAATTCAATATGCCACAATATCATTATGAGTTTAATCAGGCCTGTATTAGGTAAGTCGGGATTCTAAACAAACCATCAACGCGGGGGCCTCTCTTGAAAATATTATTAATTAGAAACAATGATTATCAGAAAAGATACCGTCCAAAAATATTTTTTTTTTTTTTTAGAATATTTCAAATAATATTGGCTGGTAGTATAAAAAAAAACGATTAGACTAAATTGTGAAAAACGGGAAAATATGCAGTAAATGATCATTCTTTTGATCGTTTTTGGGGAAAACATTCGTGTCGCGGATCTTAATAGTGGTTAACTAAATGGAATATCATGTGGAACTTAATGTGATTCATTGTTTTCGAGTTATGTAAATGATTATTCAACCCTTCTCGATGAAATATATGATATATTTATGTTCTGCATATAATGGCATTTTTATTACGAGCACAGGTGAGAATTATACCCATTGCTTCGCACAAATATATATTACAGTGGTTGGATGTTGGGTTGAGTTATGGCGTTCCACTAGGTGCTGTATGTGATACCCTGGCTTGGACGGCCTGGAGGATGGCCGCTGAATGTCTTCACAGAACAGTGGAGATCTTGCCCAAGATCTATAGCTACTGATGGAGTAGTGGAGAGTGCAAGTGGTCAGTAGTTGACAGGTCGTCGACTGTTTGAGAAGGGAGAAATATTATGTATATCCCTTATCGTTGATCAGGATACCTTGATAAAACAGTGTGATAACACAGGCTTGCACAGAGCGAATTCAGTTTATACACTCTGCGTGTACTCTGTGTTATCCCACTGTTTTATCAAGACATTTTGTGATGATGGGCGAACGCTCGAAATCGGTCGATGACCACCATAAAATAAAACAGGCTATCAAGAAAAATATCTCTGATGCTTTCCAGCTCTGCGGACACAACCACGATATAATGGGGTTGGTTGGAGAGAATTGATCTGGTTTGATGAAATTAACAAAACTTGGGTTAACACTGGAATATAATAATGAGTTACACTGACTACCTGGACTTTACAGTAAAGATGGTAGATTAAGGTAGGAGTGGAAGGGGTTGATTGCTGAACTATCTTCTGAACTCATTTGAACTAAATATATCTCCTCTGAGTCCCGGTCGCTTCTATTTATATAGTTTCTTCCACTCTAATCCGAGAGAGTGGTCCTGGCATTTTGTTTCTCTTTCTCTGCTTTCTTGGTTGCTGTTACATCGACAATAATCTCATTCTGTCTGAGAGCCGGACCTAGATCCACACTTAGAATATATGCTTTTTAGAAGTTTTTTTTTTATTTATCCACCACGGAATTATACTTCTGGAATAAGGCCTTCAGGGTTTCTTAGGACAATTAAGCTTGGTGGATTAAACCATTAAGGCTTGGGTCTTGGGCATTCCTACTGAAATTAAGTGTGCTAATATCTGTTGAGCACGGTTTATTCAACCAAAGATTAGGGCTAAGTTATTATATGAATTAATTGTCCAGAGCAAGTAAACATTGTAGGGTAGGAGGCCTATTGTATTATGAATATATAAAATGAATGCGAATAATAAAATAAAGATGATACGGATTTATGATCATGTATTTTTTTGTAATTCATAATCACTTTCTTCCACTTCCAGTTTCTTATTTTTGTGATGCACCTCTTGCGTAACACTTGAACTAACCTGAAAATTTTTCCGTTATAATACAAATTAAGGATCGTTTGTTTGTTTTTTTTCTCTGGGAGCTTGAGAACAAATTTAGCAGGTGATAATTTCAGGGAAAAGAGGCCACTAAAATTATTAAACGTGGAGGAGAAATTAGTTGTGGATTCCGATAGCGCAACAATTACCATCTCTTTTGCCATGTGACTAGTTTATAGAACTCTGTTAATTTCAGCGTATGATATTAATTAACCGTATTGTATAATTTGATTCGCTTGTACCTCCTTTCCATTAAATAATCAAATACAATTTATTAACATTATTAATATTAATGAACATTATAAATATATAAGTATTAGCAATTGCAAAAAGTAAATAATATATATATATAAATATATATTTGTTTTTAATCAAGAGAAATAGATAGTGAAGTAAGCTTACAATAATTGGAACTTGAATTAAATGAACCCCCAATTCGTGAGGTTATCAAAACAGTTCCAAGAGCCAATTATTGAACTCACTATTGTCTCCAATTACTATAAACGCACAAGTGTTTACAGAGAACAACTTTTAGAGAAATAACAATTATCTGAAGGAAAATAATTAAATTTTACAAAATAAAAACAACGTTTTCTGACTGTTTTTATTTTTATTGCTCCTACTTATTGAAATTTTATTGCGTTCGTGTCATTTCAGTATAATTTATGATTTCATCACCTTAATATTTTAAGGAATATTCAGATATTTTACAGTGTAATAACCAAAGTATATTGCTAGAATTATAGATTTGAAGAAATCAGTTAACCCAAAGTGTAAATTTACAGGACAGAATTCTGGATTTTTTTTTTAATTTTCTCAAAATAAGCTTTATTAATTTTCTCTAAACTTAGACTGTTTATGGTACATGTGGAGAGATATGGTGTGGGTGATAGTCAGACTAAGTTACCAGATATTTACACCAACATATGTTATGCATAGTTGTCTGTAGATTGTAGATTGTTGTAGGGGATTATTGCACTGCGACCTGAAAGATCTAATGTGCCCCCGGTGTCTTCTCCAATGCACAACCGGGCTCTAAGCAGTGTTCTCTAGTTACAGACAACACTGCCCATCACTGGACAGTGAGTTGTATATGCTTCTAGGAAGAGAAAATCTAAGGGCAGCATGCTGGATTCGAACCCGGGACCTCCGCGTTGCTAGTCCAGCGCACTATCACTGAGCTAATCCCTTCCTTCTCCCTTGGCTTTCGCCAATTAACTAGGGACGGAGACCCTACTTTGTGTACTGTGTTTGTCGTTGTCTGTAAAGTGTGGAGTGCATGTAGTTAAGTGCTTTGTGTACTGCTCTGACGAAGTGCATGGAGTGCTGAGCTGTGGTAACCCGTGGGGTCGCTACTTCCCAAGTAACTGCATGCAACAGATAGCCCCTTGCGGGCATTGTTGTCTGTAACTAGAGAACAGTGCTCGGATGCCGGCAGGACACTCCGGAGAACCCAATAAATCTTCCAGGACGCAGTGCATATCCCCTAAGGAATCTAAACTAACATAATGTAATGTATGGGTATTCACAACCAGCAAAGGCAACTATATAATTATTAATAAAAATTAGGTTTTTCAAATTTCCCAAATAATGTTGGATTGTTAATATTATTCTTTCAATAAACATAATAGTTCCCCCCATCTATTGAATAAATGTATATATAAAATACAATTAAATGAGTGTGAAATTCCGTCTAAGTACAAGGCATTTAAATGTTTACATCAATTTTGTTATTAATTTATTAATATCATTACGCTATAAGCGTAAGTATTGCGACATTGTCAAAATTAAGTAACATATTCAACTTTCCTAATTGAATAGGAAAAGTCTTTATTGCAAAAAGTTTAGCTTTTCTGGACAAATCCAAAATCAAGGCAACATTAATCAGTAACATTAATTACTTCTTCCAGATGATCCTAGTACATAAATTATCGTCCTGAATTTTTAAGAGGTATGATGAATTTTCATACATATTAAGAGGTTTTAAAGATATAGTTCGTCATAACTTTCGAAGAAGAACAAAAGGTTCTATAGCATTAAAGGGTTTAACCAGGTGCTATAGCGGTAATCTGAATTCTAGACAACTCTAAACATACCAACAAAATCTAATATGAGTTCGGCGAAGTGATTTCTTTTGGTGCATCTGCAAACTGAATCAGTCTAAGGTTATTTAATATAGTAAAATTCCAGTGTTTAAAAAAAGTTCATCATCAATAATTAGAAATGTCATAATTGCAATAAGAACAAGATTTGGTAATATTAATACCCGATTCTTTTCTTTATCATATTTGAAACTTGGTTTAAGATTCTAATTACTAATTTTTAAATTGCAGTACACAATTTAGATTTAAAAAAAATATATATGTATATATATGTTTATATTGATGTTATTGTTTAAAACGTTTTATCGCGAGTTTTGTTTAATTGTGAGTAGGTGCCTATGGGATTTGAAAAGGTAAGGATTTGATTCTGGAGTCACACATCATTAGATCGGCCGCTCATTTCAAGTTTGGGAATTCAATAATACACTATATATATATATATACATAGTGACGTTAAGGTAAAGAAAACTAGAAATATGTTGACCCAGGAACCAAAGAGGCGAGCAACAATTTAATATTTTCGCCAGATTAAAGTCCCTACATGCTGGGCCAATGAATTATTGCAGCTTACCGGACGGAAAAAATCAAGTGGGCGGAAGCAGAACATTTTTCGTTTCCACATGAGGTAGTGTGTATGCGCGAGTCAATAAATCTACGGCAAAGATTTATACTTTCAACATACTAGGACATTTTCAAGGCACTAGTTAATATTATATATTTTTTTTTAAATAAGTTAGTTTTGTAATAATTATATTATTCAATTATAATATAATTGTAATATAATTATAATATAATTGATTAACATATTATTGTTAATTAGTAAACATAATAATGAAAAAAAGAATATTAACTTAATAATAAATAATTAAATTATAATTATTATAAATATAATTATAATTAATAATAATAATAATAATAATAAAGTCAATAATTATAATTAATAATAATAAAGTTAATATACAATTAATAATTATTAGCTTGCTTCATACTTATTAGTTTATTATTTTTATTTTGTAATATCATTAAACTTTTTAAATTATGATTTCACCGGATTTAAGTTCTGAGAGTTTCTCACTATGAAAAAAATGTTCTTAGATAACCTGTTGGTGTGTGTGTGTGTGTGTGTGTGCTGTTTGAACAAATAAATCAAAATATGACAAAAATTAAAAAGACGTAACTAGTTCAGACCTTATAATCCAACACGGGAGTTTCTGTCAAAATCCGTCAACCAGAAACAATTACTGAATGTTTTTTTTTTTCATTTTTAAAAAAAAAATCTACATCAAACACGTTTACAGCGATATTTTAATTTTTATTTATTACTAAAACATCCTGTTTGTTATGTTTGAAACGTTTTTTACTGCGTAATGTTTTTTAATTGTGAGTAGGCGGTTGTGGGATGAGGAGAAGGTATGAATGAATTTGATTGTGAAGTCACAGATTGAGACTCACTTTTTAAATAGATTTAATTACGTCAAAGTTACCAGACAGGAATGAAAGGAGTATCTGAAACAATAAAAGAAGTT